>JAJAGP010000199.1:0-178004 GCA_025084515.1 Ancistrus triradiatus | reverse complement strand
CCTAGTGGCAGCATGTACAGAGAGAATAATAGTGGGCCAAGCACTGACCCCTGAGGCACGCCATACTTCACTTTTGAGAGCTTAGACCTTAGATTATTTATATGAACAAACTGGTACCGGTCGGTTAAGTAGGATTTAATCCAAGGAAGTGCTGATCCCTTAGCACAACGTGTGCGGAGGCACGTCCCAGTACTTTTACAGTGTGCAGGTGCCTGTCCCAGTACTGTTGTCTGCATGAGTTGGTGTGGGTGGTGGTGGTGGTGGTGGTGTGTGAGTGTGAGATTGTGGGTATGAGTGTGCAGTGGAAGAGTGTGTGGTGTATTTGTATGTGTGTGTGTGTGTGTGTGTGTGTGGGTGGGGTCAGAAGATGTACCAACAGGCCTCTGAGTGCTCTGTGGTGACATGATCGATTTCAGTTACATTTGGAATTTTGTCAGCTGAAATTTGAATCCGTCAATGCATTTCTGTGGGAGAATTTAAACTTAAATGTATTAAAAACAATAAATCAGATCGACCCCAAAACACACAGCGCATCACACAGCGTGATTATCTATGCAGTGGTGTTTGAACCGTGTCTGTACGTTAAGTGGTTCGAGCTGTGTTAATCACAGAAATGTGTGGAAGAAGAAGAACCACAAATAAGTTTGAGAGATAACAATATACAGTGCTTTCCAAGCCCTGTATAATAAACACCCATTCCTGCATTCAGACTTGCCACACATGACGACACACATGAGACGGTAAAGCATTTAGCACTTATTTGTTAAAGTGGTAGTAATGTTGCCATTCCTTCTCACAACACTCAGAAGACATTTTGGCACCGAGGAAGTGATGAAGTGTTTGGTTTTAATGTGTGCTACAATGAGGGGTCGGCATTGTCGGATGTTTTGTTTCAAAATTCCCCAAACATTCTGTATTGGGGACAGATCAGTACTGCAGGCAGGCCAGTCCAGTACCCGTACCCTCTTCTTCCACAGCCATGACTTTGTAATGTGTGTGTCTTGTTGAACAATGCATGGATGTCCCTGGAAAATGTCATCTTGAAGGCAGCATATCTTGCTCTAAGATCTCAATATACTTTTTCTGCAGTAATGCTGCCATCACAGCAGTGTAAACGACTTTTGCCAAGGGCACTGACCCAACCCCATACCATGTCAGACCTTGGCTTTTGGACTTGTTGCTAATAACAGTCTGGATGGTCTTTTTTGTCTTTGGTTTGGAGCACAAGGCATCCATTTTGTTCCAAAAAGATCTGGAATACTGATTGGTCTGATCTTAGTACACATTTTCACTGTGTGACAGTCCATCCCAGATGCCTCTGAGCCTGGAGAAGTTGGTGGCTAATCTGAACATGGTTATATAAGACTTCTTTTTTTTGCACAGTAACATTTAAAGTGGCATTGGTGAATGTAACTCCATATTGTAGTGCTTCACAAAGGTTTGCCACAGTAATCCCTTGCCCATGTGGTTCTATCAGCTATTGATGAATGACGGTTCTTGATGCAGCTTAAGCTTAGGCTTGCACGCTTGGGTTTGGTGACAATGACAAACTTTACAGTAAATAAATGACAGTATTCAATATTACAAAAAATAAAACAACCTTGCTACAACAAAAAATGTAAAAAACAGCAGGCCTTAACAAAGAATAACACACTATGCCGCTCGTGGTGTGTTCTATGGTTTTGGCCAAAGACTTCAAATGCGTGGAATTAATGATGGTCTATTGTGAGTGGGCTTGGGGAGTGCATTATTGGAATGATATTCTAGTGTAGTATACTTTGAGGGCAATTAGCAAGTGATTAGAGAGATGTGAAGGCATAGATGGAGCCGCTACCATCACTGAGAACTGTAAATTATATGTAGTTTATTAATCTTGCCTATAAAAGATGGTTGCAGAGAACAGGAACAAGAGGGGAAACAGTTTTCTTTGACAATTTATAATATTTAAAAACATTCCCTCTGTAAAACAAAACGTTCTGTTTTCAAAAACATCATGCAATAATTTCACTGAGATGGACGAATTCAGAACTGAAGTAGTCGGCGTACTTCTCCAGCACCACTCAAAGCCCTCTCAAGTATGGTTTATAGTGTGTTCATCTTGTATGTCTTTGGAAAAAAGGTAGCCAAAAAATAAATAAATAAGCAGAACATTATGCTGAGTGATGGAATAGACAACCGTACTCACCACACTGATTATAAACACGGAACTGAATGACACATGGGACGAATACATTTGTAAACAAACCATTTGCTTTGTGCAAGAAGCACCATCTAGCGACCATTATGTCTCAATAACAGTCTGAAAACTCGGTGGTCTTTTGACTGCTCTAGGGATGCTTTAAGTACGTAAATGCAGCACACAAAGCAGAAATTTGGTGCGTCACATTTTTTAAACTATTGTCATTATCTCTTCTAAAAAGAACTTGTTTTTCTCTTCTGTTATTGTTTGATGTGTCTGGTTGTGTTGAACTGTGTGCCTCTTATGTCGTGTAAATTGGATTTGATTTATGTTATACTTGTTGTAAAGTGTCCTTGGGTTTTCTGAAAGGCGCTATATAAATTAAACTTCTTATTATTCTTATTTTTGAATGCTGCGGTATCCTGGAAGACCGCCATACCGGGCCAGCCCTAGGTCATACTGTCTGCAATGACATAAAAGTTATAGGAAATGTAAGATGCACTGCATTTGAACCCCCCATTGCAAGTGCATTTATATTTTCAGAAATACGAGAGCGAAAGCAAAACTGAAGCTGTTTTTAATGCACTTGTGTGAAATCATAAACTACTCTCATTTTCTTAAAGGATGCAGTGGTGAGAGCACTAATGACTCAGAGATGCTGTACATCTGAATAGTAAATTATCGCTGAAAGATTAATGTTAGCATATCTTGCAATTAATCTTTTGTGGTTGTATTCACTTCATGTTGGTTAATGTGTTGTGTATTCATGCTGCTTGTGTTATCTTGTGCTGACTTGCATTGTTTGGACTGACCTTAACCCATGTCACTCAGCATCGAAAGTAAACATGAAGTCACAATTCTGAGTGGACTAAATGAATTTGTAGTGAAGTTTTATGGACCTCAAGGAAGTAAGTTTATTTTCCTTCTTATTGTAAATGCGTTTTACTAACATGCTTTATTCAGCAAGAAATTTCACTTGATGAATTTGCGCTCTGCAAAGAAATCTGGGTTCATATGACCAGGCAGTGTTCTTCTGCTGCTTATTCATCCATTGTTAGTGCTGTTTTGCCCACCTTTCTGTTTCCCTGGACAGCCTGCTGTTAGAGCCCATCTGTTCCCATTCTGATGTGGATTCACAGTGAAACTGATTCACAGAAAACTTGCTCACTTGATTTTATGTTTCACCCCAGGGTCACGTGTCTGCTTTTCATTTCACCGTGTCCAATCATAATAGGGCAGGGGTTTCTAATAAAGTGGCCAGTCAGTGTATATAGGTGAGTCGTGTGTTTATCTGGAGGGAACGGCGAGCATAGAGAGAGCAAAAGTTCAGAGACGTTTGCTAATAGAAGATGGAGGGGGAAGAACTGGTTCCAAAAACAAACAAAACGCATGATCTATTGTCCGGCAGTAGTTTGTGCATGGGGAAGATGATATAGACAAAACAGCTATAAAAACTGTCACTACAAACTTTATCAGTACCACAAATTTGTTTCACCATTTGAAATGCCATCTACTACAGTGGAGCCTGAAAATGTCTGAACCTTTAGGATGTTCTATATTTATGCATTTGTACAACTCAAAATCAGGAAAAGTTGGAATGCTATGGAAAGTGCAATTCAAAATGTATGCAGTGTTCCTTACATTTCCATTGACTTTTATTTAATTACAGACAGTATGAATCCAAGATATTTCATGTTTTTTCTGGTCAATTTCATTTCATTTGTAAATAAACATCCATTCTTGCATTTCAGGCCTGCAACACATTAAAAAAAAGTTGGGATGGGGCAATTTAGGGCTAGTAATGAGGTAAAAAACTGAATACTGACGTGATTTCAAACAGGTAATGTCAACAGGTGACTATAATCAAGATTTGGTACAAAAGCAGTATCCATGAAAGGCTGAGTCTTTGAGGAGCATAGTTGGGCAGAGGATCCTCAGTTTGTCAATAGGTTTGTAAGAAAATTATTTACATTTTTAAAGACAATGTTCCTCAAAGAAAGACTGGAAGAAATTTAGATATTTCTCCATCTACAGGGCACAATATCATTAAACAATTCAAGGAATCTGGAGGAATTTCAGTGCGTAAAAGCCAAGGGCACAAGCCTAAACTGAAGGGGGGTGATCTCTGGTCCCTCAGAGGACTGCATCAAGAATCGTCGTTCATAGCTGATAGAACCACATTACTTATCGAACCTTTATCGAGCACTATAATATGGAGTTACATTCAGAAATGCCACCTAAAATGTTACTGTGCAAAAAAGAATCAGAATACTTTCAAGGGATTACCTCTATTCAAGGGAAATTGCAGTCACTACAGTAGCAACCATTTGTGTAGAACAAATGAACATTCTAATATAACAATTCAAAACACACAAAAAAGAAAATTGTACTAAATGCCCATTTATATACACAGTAAAGTGACAGTAGCTGTTAGAGTAAAATATGGAACATACTGAACGAAGCAGTTCAAATGATTGCACCCTTGGGTTACTGTATACAAAATTTATTGCACAAAAGAACAATTATCTTGAGTAATCACACAGAAGGAACATTGTGTCACCCCTGAGGGAGGAGATAGATGGAGTTTGACTGCAGGTAGGAATGGCCTCTGTGGTGCATTTCGGTGGGATGAGCCCTGAATTTTCTCCTGTCTAATGACATCATTGTAAAGTGGATGGCTGCCACTGCCCATAATAGGCTGCAGCTTAGACAGCATCCTAATCTTCGACATTGCCATCAGCGAGTCCAACTCCACACCCACGTCGTCCCTGGGTTTGCTGATCAGTTTGTTGAGTCTGTTGGCGTCTGCCACCCTCAGCCTGCTGCCCCAGCACACAACAGCATAGAGAATAGCACTCGCCACCACCGACTCTGACTCAGCATAGTCCAACAGATGTTGAAGGACCTCAGGCCCTTCAGAAAATAGAGCCGACTTTGGCTCTTCCTATACACGGCGTCACTGTTCTTAGCCCAGTCCAGCTTATTGTGCACTTAGTGTGCACTCCCAGATATTCACAGTTCTCCAGAGTGTCAATGCTGACCCCCTTGATGGACACAAGGGTCACCGGTGCCTTGTCCCTCCTCAGATCTACCACCAGTTCCTTTGTCTTCACCACGTTGAGCTGCAGATGCTTCAGCTCACACCATGCAACAAGCTTTGTGTTAACCGTGTCCAGAAGCGGCGTCTACTACTCTGTGCTGGGAGGCATCTAGGATGGACCATCACACAGTGGAAATGGGGATTGTTCTCAGACCAATCAGTATTCCAGACCTTTTTTGGAAGAAATGGAGCATCCAGACTGTTATCAGCCACAACTCCAAAAGCCAGGCTCTACCATGGTACGGGGTTGGGTCAGGGCCCTTGGCATAGGTCATTTACATTTCTGTGATGCCGCATTAATGCAGAAAAGTACACTGAGATTTTAGAGCAACATAAGCTGCCTTCAAGACGACATCTTTTCCAGGGACATCCGTGCATTTTTCAACAAGATAATGAAAAACAAGACAAGTCTTTGAGGAACATTGTTTTTAAACATTTCAATCATTTTCTTACACGTATGTTGATAAGTTGGAGATCCTCTGCCCATCTTTACTCCTCGAAGACTCAGCCTTTCGTGGATACTGCTTTTGTACCAAATCATGATTATAATCACCTGTTGACATTACCTGTTTGAAATCACACCATTATTTAGTTTTTTTTAACCTCATTACTAGCCCTAAATTGTCCCTATGTTGGGTTCGCACTGTCTGCAATTAAATAATTGTTAAAGGAAGTGTAACACTGCATATTTTTTTATTTGCATTTTCCATATCACCCCAACTAGTGCTGCAACAACGAATCGATAATTATCGATTATTAAAAGTGTCGACAACAAATTTCATTATCGATTCGTTGTGTCGCATGATTTATATGTCCCTCCCCTTATCCGCTTACGTTACTTGCGGCACTTCCTCAACGCTGGAAAAAAAAATATGAGCAATTGAGCGGAGCGAGGCGGAGCCGGCGCGGAGGCGGAACATTCAAAGTAAGTTAGCGTTAAGAATGGAATCAATTCTACAAATGAAACATGACCGACACAGAGAAGGAGGTTCGGCTTAAGTCCTCAAAAGTGTAGGACGATTCACGGAAACATGGAACATACAGAGCAGCTGCGAGAGAATTCAACATTAACGAATCAATGGTACGGAAGTGGAGGAAGCAAGAAGACGCCCTGCGCCAGGTAAAGACCAAACTGAGCTTCCGACGGAACTTAAGAGTTTTGTTTCATTTCATGCGCCTTATAACCCGGTGCGCTTTATGTATGAAAATATACCCGTTAGCAGCCGATCGTTGATATTGCGCCTTATAATCCGGTGCGCTTTATAGCCCGAAAAATACGGTATAGTCTCTAAAAAAGAGAGCCAGCTTTAGCCAGGAGCATGTTGACATGCTAACATTTTTGCATTGCAATGCAAAGTTCCTAAAGAAAGGCAGTGAATGAGTTTGTATGTAGTGTTTGCATCAGAGATGCATTTATTCTTCTTTATTAAGATGATAGCCTTTTATTATCGCACAGGGGGAAATTATCTTGTTACGGCACCAAGAAGGGAGAAACAGAATAAATACAAGTATACACACTATTATTTAATTTATTTTAATTTATTAATAAATGTAATTTATGATTATTCAATTATCACTTATTTGCTCTGTTATTCCATGTTATATTTCTGAATAAAGACATGGAAATGTTTTTTGTTTTTTTTTTAATCCGATTCATCGATTAATCGAAAAAATAATCGTTAGTTGCAGCCCTAATCCCAACTTTTTCTGATTTGGTGTTGTATGACCGAAAACCTCATCAGATTTTCACTCAAGTCCTAAAAGCAGATAAGAGAAACTAAAAATGAGAAAACTATTATACTTGTTCATTTATTTATTGAGGAAAATGATCCAATATTACATATCTTAATGCGCAAAAGTATGAAAACCACCAGGATTAGCAGCTATTTTAAATATGAAATCAGTCAGGTTTTTTAAATCAGTAGTATGACAGCCTGGTGTGAGCGGGAACTTTGTTGTAGTTAATGAACAGGGATCTATCACAGTCTGAGCTTCACAACTGCCATGTTTGTGGCAGTGTATCAAGGCACGAACAAAGAAGATTTCTGAGAACCTCATGCTGGTCAGGCTGGAAAATCTAACAAAACCATCTCTAAAGAGTTTTCACCAGACTACAGTCAGACAGATTTGAGTACAAATGGAGGAAATTCAGACCATTGTTACCCTCCCTAGGTGTGTTCGACCAACAGAGATCACTCCAAGAGCAAGATGTGTTACTGTTTGATTTTGAAAAGTTTTAGAGCCATGAAAAAATAAATTTGTCCTAATGCAGTAACAAGCACAAACAGGGAAACGTAATCTTACGAATCATATGCCTTTTAATTGTTGGTTATACTTACATTTCAGCCACCCCTCAAAATACTGCTGAGAAATAATCTCAAGTTATAAATATTAAGCTTAACTTTTTTAAAAAGTTGATTGAATTAAGGAAATCAGTGATTGTTACACTGCAGGTCTGAATTTAAGCTCATTTTCAAGCCATTTGCACTATTACACTTAAACACTGCTTATTTTACGTCTTACATATAGCACAATGGTCATTCAGGGTTTGAATTGAAGTAAACACTTGGGTCAAAATATTTATTCACCTTCAGGCTTATATTTTAATCATTTAGGGGCCATTTAAGAACATCAAATACAGAAAAAATGTCATTAAACAAAATAAACACCTTTTATTTTTGAGGTTCATAATGTGTGTATGGATGCTGGTGATTGAAAATGATCCGTGCTGTACATTTCACCGGGGACTAGATCCAAAATTTGGAACGGAAGAGTCAGTATTGGTGGTGATACCGATACGGTATCAGTGCAACACCTAAAGGTAATGTTTAAAGCACATTAACCTTGAGATGGCCAAACACTTACTCTCTTGATGAACTCCAGGCACTAGCATAGATGCTAAGCTAACTCTGTGTTCTGGAGCATTCAATTCCAGCACTGTAGATGTAAAAATACAGGAAAACATGATAAACTACACCATGACATTATTTTTTCTGTAATTCTGTAATGTCATTGGGCTGGGTGATATATTGAGTTTTTAAGATATCGATATATTTTGGTACAAGATACGTGATGAGTCAATTGTTTATATCGATATAATTTACATTGCTTTCATATTATACTTATAGAGGCGCCAGTTCGTCTAGTCTCCTCTTGCTGTCTGTCTTTTGCACGACTTCACCTTAGCTGTGTCCCAATTCAGGGGCTGCATCCTTCGGAGGCTGCATTTTGAAGACCGTTCATAGTAGCGCATACAGTGGTGCTTCAAAGTTTGTGAACCCTTTAGAATTTTTGATATTTCTGCATAAATATTTTAATAGTTATCCAATATTACATATTAGTGAGTGGCAAAAGTATGTGAACCTCTAGGATTAGCATAATTTGAAGGTGAAATTAGAGTCAGGTGTTTTCAATCAATGGGATGCCAATCAGGTGTGAGTGGGCACCCTGTTTTATTTAAAGAACAGGGATCTATCAAAGTCTGCTCTTCATAACACACGTCTGTGGAAGTGTATCATGGCACGAACAAAGGAGATTTCTGAGGACCTCATTTCTGAGATGCTCATCAGGCTGGAAAAGGTTACAAAACCATCTCTAAAGAGTTTGGACTCCACCAATTCATAGTCAGACAGATTGTGTACAAATGGAGGAAATTCAAGTCCATTGTTACCCTCCCCAGGAGTGGTCGCCCAACAAAGAAGAGCAAGGCGTGTAATAGCTGGTGAGGTCACAAAGGACCCCAGGGTAACTTCTAAGCAACTGAAGGCCTCTCTCACATTGGCTAATGTTAATGTTCATGAGTCCACCATCAGAAGAACACTGAACAACAATGGTGTGCATGGCAGGGTTACAAGGAGAAAGCCACTGCTCTCCAAAAGAACATTGTTGCTCATCTGCAGTTTGCTAAAGATCACGTGGACAAGCCAGAAGGCCATTGGAAGAATGTTTTGTGGACGCATGAGACCAAAATAGAACTTTTTTGGTTTAAAAGAAACACCAGATACTGAAAGCAAAGGTTCACATACTTTTGCCACTCACTAATATGTAATATTGGATCATTTTGATCAATAAATAAATGACCAAGTATAATATTTGTGTCTCATTTGTTTAACTGGGTTCTCTTTATCTACTTTTAGGTTTTGTGTGAAAATGTTTTAGGTCATATTTATGCAGAAATATATAAAATTCTTAAGGGTTCACAAACTTTCAAGCACCGCTGCAAGTCTTTGTAGACTGCTTCCTTCGAAGGAGGCGACCACTGAATTGGGACGCAGCTCCTGTAACGCCCCTCCCCACTCCCTCACTCACGGAGGGACGCAGACACGAGGCAAGCTTAGGAAGAGTTGCCGATGGTAAAAAGAAAAAATGTAGCTCAGTAATTCGAAGACATTTTGGATTCAAAGTGTCAGATGAGCAACAGGAACATGTATTCTGTTCAGAATGCCGAAAACAAGTTACAAACATGGGTTCGATCGCGACTAATCTTTTCCTAAATGTACAGCTACAAAGTGCAATGTGCAGTGCGCTAAGCTGTGCGCTGCCCCTCAGACAGTGAATCCTTCTTCATCCTCCTGCCCCGAAACACCACGAGTTACAAAGCTCATAAAGCTGTGCTGAGCCTTATGAAAGAAAATGTGACAAGTGGAGCAGCATCACTAAAGCAGTGCCCTGTCCTATAGTCAAATACATTTGACATCCAAAATATATCTTGAAGCGAGAGAGAGTCTCACCATCCATCCGAAAGCTAATACTGTCTAATACTGAAAGCTAAGACTAATATTGTCAAATGAACAAGTGGCTAAGAATGCAGTGTTTTGGCCATTGGTAAGTGCAATATTGATATTGATTTTAAAATGCATTACTAGGGTAATGCTCAGAAAACTTTATTTACTGTAAGAACCAGGTACAGGGCTAATATACCATTGACTACAAGTTAAGCTATTTGGATCGTTTAGGCTTTTATAGCTACCACGTCTGAAATTGTAAGTAAGTTTCATAAACTATCAGCTCTGTTGGATGTGTGCGTGTGTTTTAGACTTTGAGAGATATCAAGATGAATATCGTGTATCGTGAAATGAGATCTAAATATCGAGATATGATTTTTAGCCCACATCGCCCAGCCCTACCCTGTAATAGCAGGCAACATTTTTCAGCCATTGGCGAAAATATGAAAAACCAACAAAGAAATTTTGGACAATAATCCAAACCAAAGGGAAGTTTTGTAAGTTGTGGTGTTTAATTTTGTGGTTTTGTTCGTTAAGTGCAATAGTAAAATATATGTAATTAAAAACATTAAAAATAATCTCACTGTGGGGTTTGCCTCCTTGCGTTTTCCCCAGAAGCTTTTATTCCCACTCTCGTTTGCTGGATCAGCTGGTCTGTGCACTGGGCTGGGATGAACCCTCCATTGTATTTAAGGACTGACTGTGTGTCATCCCCTCATTCCAAATGAGCTCACCTCTTGTTCGCTTTATGTGAGGAGGGTGCTCTGGTGAGATTCATATTAGCAGAAAACCTTCGGTTATGGTCGTAAACTAAACTAGTCTTTCAAGCATTTGTTTTCCTTTCATAAAGTGGCACATGATGGGTTTCATGTCGTCATATCACTATGAAACACAAGGATATACGGTAGATAAAATATATATAAGACCAAATGGACTTTGATAAGGGTTAATACAAACCCAAATGACAAAAAGTTGGGACGGTAAGGAAAATGCAAGGAATAATTAAAACGTGGCGTTCCTTACATTGATTTTTATTTTGTCACATACAGTAGGAACCCAAGGTAATTCATGTTTTTTTTGGTTATCTTCATTTCATTTAAATAAATATCCTGTCTTGCATTTCAGGCCTACAACACAAACGTCGGGACCAGGCAGTTTAGGGCTAGTGAAAAACAAAAAAAGAAGCTAAATATTGATGTGATTTGAAACAGGTGATGCCAACAGGTGACTATAATTTTAATTTGGCACAATAGCAGTATTCATGAAAGTCTGAGTCTTTGAGGGAAAAGGTGGACAGAGACTCTCCAGCTAAGGTTATGTTACAAAGTCTTGAGTTGAACTTTAGTTATTGACCAAATACTTATTTTCCACCATAATTTACAATTAAGTTCTTTAAAAATCCTACAATGTGATTTCCTGGAATTGTTTTCTCATTTTGTCTCTCATAGTTGAAGTGTAGCTATGATGAAAATTACAGACCTCTCTCATCTTTCTAAGTAGGAGAACTTGCACAATCAGTGGCTGACTAAATACTTTTTTTGCCCCACTGTACCATGACAGAGCCTGGCTTTTGGACTTCTTGCTGATAACAGTCTGGATGGTCCTCTTTGTCTTTGCACACAACGTCCATTTCTTCCGAAAAAGATCTGGAATAATAATTTGTCTACTGTTAACATAAGGCTTCTTTTGAAGTGGCATTTGTAAATGTAACCCCATATTGTATTAGTGCTTGAGAAAGGTTTGCCAATGTAATCCCTTGCCCATGTGGTTCTATCAGCTATTGATGATTGACGGATCTTGATGCAGTGCCTTCTGAGGGATCGGAGGACACAGGTGTGCAGTTTAGACTTGTGCCCTTGCTTTTTATGCACTGAAATTCCTCCAGATTCCTTGAATCGTTTAATTATATAATGCATTATATATAATATAAGGGAGAAACATGGAAATCCTTTCCAGTCTTTCTTTGAGGAACATTGTTGTTAAACATTTCAATCATTTCCTCAGGCATTTGTTGATAAACTGGAGATTTTCTGCCCAACTTTGCTCCTCAAAGACTCAGCCTTTCGTGGATACTGCTTTTGTACCAAATCATAGTAACAATCACATCATTGTTGAAATCACATCATTATTAGCCCTAAATTGCCCCATCCCAACTTTTTTGGAATGGGTTGCTGAATGGTCTGAATTACAGGAGCGAATGTTTATTAACAACTGAAGTTGATTCCTAGTGTCTGAAGTGAAATAACAGTCAAGGTAAATATAAAAGACACTGCATTTTTTTTTATTAACTTTTTCTCTGACTTGGGGTTGGAAAAAAGAAACCTCTGAGACTAAAATGGAACCACCTGCGAATTCAAAAGCTAGTCATCAAGCGATCATCACTCCCATGAAGCTTTAGAGTTCATGGGAAGCTTTAGAGAAGGAGCTCTAACACTCATTGCTATGACTTCAGCAAGGAGCCCAACTGCATTTAGGTCGGACATCTTACAGAGCAAGCCCAGAGTTCCAAACATGGGCACGAGTCACTTTCAGTGACAGCAGGTGCCAGCCACTCCACATCGGCTTGTGTGCCAGTGTGTGCAAGTGATGGCACTGCAGTCATGCCTGATGATTGATGTAGGCTACCACGGTGGTGTTGTCTGCTCAACCAAGAATGTGATGCCCTTTGAGGAACGGGAATTTATAATGAAGGTTAGCAGAGAATCATCAAATTCAAAAGCAACACCCCAGTTATTTCACAAGATGCTCAACAGGTCTAACCATAAAATGACCAATCACATTTGTTGATTTTGTGAATTAATATAATTCAAACAATTATCAGTCACCCTTCACCAACGTGGCTTAATGCACTCACTCACTATGGCTGAAACGAACAAACAAAAAGAATAGACATTTCTGTGTAAAGATAAGCTGGAAGTGATTTGCCAGACATGTAGAGCTAAGCTGAATTTCCCAAGGAAGTCGCAATGATGTATTAATTGGCATATTCAAATGAAAAAGCACAAAAACTCGAAAAACAGTAAGTGTGGAAAAAAGCTGTGTGTGGATGCAGCAAGTTGTCGTCTTGGTGCTTGTGTGTTGAGTGAGTGGTCCGAGCAGCTTGGGCCGCTCATATCCACACACTGACGTATTAAAAGACTATCAGGGCTGTGCTGTGTTAGGTGTTTAATGAAGAATGCCATAAGCAAAGTTTCCTTGCCCTGACCTGCTTCCTCATCCACACCGACACTATAGTACTGTACACAGAGTGGCCCATATTTCAGCATTGAAGATCTGGCCACTCTACTAATGCAAACACATGGCAGTGTCCTTGCTGTGTTTGGTTAAACTCAAGGGAAGCAAGCCGCTGTTGAAACTTGCTCGTATATAGGTTACTGAACCTAGTCTCTGCCAGCGCAAACGCCATTAAATCCAACAGTCAGGGGCACAGTCTGATTGTGGCATAATGGGACACACAAACATATAACATGTTAACTTCAAGTCTCTAAAACACCAGACTTGTGAACATTTCTGATATCTAAAAAGTCAAGTCAAGTCAGATCTATTTATATAGCACTTTTTACAATGGAGCATTGTTTCAAAGCAACTTTACGATTTTACATTATCTACTAATAACTACGTCCATTCCCAAATTGAGCAAGCCTAGGGTGACAGTGGCAAGGAAAAACTCCCTGTGTGTTATGAGGAAGAAACCCTGGGAGGACCAAGACTCAAAAAGGAACCCAACGTCCTTGGGCGGCGTAGATGATAAATCTAAGAATGAAACTAAAGTCATGGAGTCAAAGTTCGAATAAAATGTGAAATGTGCACATCGGTTTTAAGTGGTCCGATACACATTCACTCTAGGATCCTGAGTCTAAGCAACATAATAATCCACATAAATGAAAGACACATGAACATTAAATATCCCCTAAAAGATACATAGGGATATGGAAGTGTGCATCTTTTAATCAATCAAGACTAACTAATTGCCTCTTAGTACAAATGTACATGCATCAGCATCCTGATTTTATATATATTCAGTGGGGCCAAAAAGTATTTAGTCAGCCACTGATTGTGCAAGTTCTCCTACTTAGAAAGATGAGAGAGGTCTGTAATTTTCATTATAGCTACACTTCAACTATGAGAGACAAAATGAGAAACAAAATCCAGGAAATCACATTGTAGGATTTTTAAAGAATTGATTTGTAAATTATGGTGGAAAATAAGTATTTGGTCACCCACAAACAAACAAGATTTCTGGCTCTCACAGACCTGTAACAACTTCTTTAAGAAGCTCTTCTGTCCTCCACATGTTACCTGTATTAATGGCACCTGTTTGACCTCGTTATCTGTATAACAGACACCTGTCCACAGCCTCAAACAGTCAGACTCCAAACTCAACCATGGCCAAGACCAAAGAGCTTCGGAAGGACACAAGGAAGAAAATTGTAGACCTGCAGAGAGCTGGGACCAAAGTAACAAAGGCTACCATCAGTAACACACTATGCCGAGAGGGACTCAGATCCTGCAGTGCCAGGCGTGCCCCCCTGCTTAAGCCAGTACATGTCCAGGTCCGTCTGAAGTTTGCCAGAGAGCATATGGATGATCCAGAAGAGGATTGGGAGAATATCATGTGGTCAGATGAAACCAAAATAGTACTTTTTGGTAAAAACTCAACTCGTCGTGTTTGGAGGAAGAAGAATGCTGAGGTTGCATCCCAAGAACACCATACTACTGTGAAGCATGGGGGTGGAAACATCATGCTTTGGGGCTGTTTTTCTGCAGAGGGGACAGGACGACTGATCCGTGTTAAGGAAGAATGAACGGGGGCCATGTATCGTGAGATTTTAAGCCAAAACCTCCTTCCCATCAGTGAGAGCATTGAAGATGGAACATGGCTGGGGCTTCAGCATGACAATGATCCCAAACACACCACCACTCAGGCAACGAAGGAGTGGCTCCCGTAAAAAGCATTTCAAGGTCCTGGAGTGGTTTAGCCAGTCTCCAGACCTCAGTCCCAAAGAAAATGTGTGGAGGGAGTTGAAAGTCCGTGTTGCCCCAAAACATCACTGCTCTAGAGGAGATCTGCATGGAGGAATGGGCCAAAATACCAGCTACAGTGTGTGCCAAACCTGGTGAAGACTTACAGGAAACGTTTGACCTCTGTCATTACCAACAAAGGTTATGTTACAAAGTGTTGAAATAAACCAAATTTGTTGACCAAATACTTATTTTCCACCATGATTTTACAATTAAATTCTTTAAAAATCCTACAATGTGATTTCCTGGACTTTTTTTCCTCATCCTGTCTCTCATAGTTGAAGTGTACCTCTGATGAAGGAAAGTAGGAGAACTTGCACAATCAGTGACTGACTAAATACTTTTTTGCCCCCACTGTGTGTATGTTTTATTTATATATATAAATATATATATATATATATATACACACATACATACATACATACATACATATACATTTTACATATATATATATATATATATATATATATATATATATATATATAAAATGTATATGTATGTATGTGTGTATGGTGTGTGTGTGGTGTATGTATATGTGTATATATATATATATATATATATATATATATATATAACTATATATATATATATATATATATACATACATAGATATATATATATATATATATATATATATATATATATATATATATATATATATATATATACACACACACACACACTTATATACATATATATATTATGTATGTATGTATGTATGTATATAAGTGTGTGTATATGTATATGTGTGTGTGTGTATATATATATATATATATATATATACATATACACACTGTTTTCTGAAACTTTATGGAGGTTTAAGGTCGACCTCGATCCCAGTGTGCAACTGGGAAGTTATTCGAGTAAAGCTACCCTTGATACTACCGTTGTAGCTAATTGTTATATCAGTGATGAGATTTCCTCTTGAAAAATGCGAGGAATTATTCTTCAAACTTCGTATTCACCCAAATTTGTGTGGAGTGATAGTGAACTCAGCACTTAAGCTGATGACACACACTTCCTGTACTGCTGGTCTTATGGAGAGAGTGAAAGCCCTTCTGACAATAATGGAGAAATGTATTTTTTATTTTTTTATTTCAACGTTTCAACACTGTCAGTGCAACCAGTATGACAGTACCCTCAGCTTTAAATCTGGATACAGTGTGGGGAATTCCTTTAATATCAAACACTGTCTATATTTTTCTTTGCTGGGCACAAACTGAATTTCTGTATGCCGGCACTAGCTCAGGAACTACACTGTTAGGGATTTAGATGCCGGTCCTGACCAAGACAGTGGCTTGCATCGCTTATTCTTTCCTGAATAAGTGTGTTAGGTGATGTCATCTTAGACCAACTAGACTTAGTTTCAACTGGTGTTGGCTAAGCTGTTGGTGCGCTTTGGAAGCCTGAAGGTGGAGATGGATGGGCTAGTGTCTGCGAAGGACTGAGGAGAAGTAGTTGACTTGACAGTCTGCGTTCTCTTGTGAAGATATGAAGTGTCTCAAAGCAACTTTACAAGTTTAGATTATCTCCTAATATCTTCGTCCAATCCCAAATTGAGCAAGCCTAGGGCGACAGTGGCAAGGAAAAACTCCCTAAGTGTTATGAGGAACAAACCTTGGGAGGACCAAGACTGAAAAAGGGACCCAACCTCCTTGGGCGTTCTTGCACCCATATATAACAACTAACCAAGTAACCAGGCACTTTTCAGCCATGGAAAGTAGTTCACCTTGGAAGGGAAGGGAAGGGAAGGCAGTTAGAGGTCATGGCCTGTAGACCAGGGCGTAGATGGGAAGCCATCATATAAAGGAGCTAATGCATTTTTTTTTACTGAACCTTATAATTGTTTATTCAAATATTTGGTTATTACATTGGGTATTGAACCATTATACCTAGTTCCAGATGCTCTTTGCTTTGAAGCAGACTGCAGCAAATTGAGGATTATTTAGTAATATTGTAGTTTTGCTGCTTTTTTTTTTGTCATTTTCATGGTTTTGTGATTAATAAACCAAACTATACTGACGTTATTTTTGTATAGGTATATATTATGAGTAAAAGTGTAATGTAACTGTGTAGTCTGTGTCACACTAATGATGTCACTTTCAAGTAGTATTCCTAATCATTTTCCTTCTCTCCTTGCAGCACCATATGAAGGTGGTGTATGGAAGGTGCGGGTAGATCTTCCAGACAAATACCCTTTCAAATCTCCATCTATAGGTACTTTATTTCAGTACATGCTTTCCAGAGATCATTTTTGTGTCCCGTTACTGTAGCTTTTTTTTTTGTAACCACTGACCAGACAATGATGTGCTTTAAATATTCTAATAGAATTGATTTATCCTCTTCTAAATGCACTTAACTTGCTTTTTCTTTTTGCAGGATTCATGAATAAGATCTTTCATCCAAACATCGATGAGGCGTAAGTTAGACTAATATTAATTCAACGTCATAACATTTAAAAGTTTGCTGCTGACGGATCATGATAATCGATTAATAATAGCTTAACATGGACCTCAGCCTAGAAATAGTCTGTTAGCAGCTGGGAAAGGCTCCGTCAGATTAAAGATCAGAACACAGAACTGGATTATAAAGCGAGATCGGAGATGCAAAGAAGAACCACATTATGAACGCAGTAACTATATGGCTGCCTGAAGGTTAGAGCATTTGACTGGTTTGACATTGACTCTGTAGAAGACGCTCTGACCTCGAGACCAAATTTCCCTCTAATATGCACTATACTGTGTGAACAGTAGATGGCGCCAGTTAATTTAACTTCAAATGTGTACTTGACAGAAAAGTATGCCTATTGAGAAACGGCCCAAGTTCGTATTTAATTAGTTATTACCTTGTTTACTATGTATTATTTATTCAACCTGTATTTAAATGTGAATTATCTGATGTAAATATGAGTTCAGAAGTTCAGTAAAAGATCTGAGCACTTCTTCCACCACTGACAGGCTTTATACAAGATGTTTTAGGATTTTATCTAGGTGTAAAAAGTAAAGTGTGAAGTCTCCATAGCCCAGTACGCTGCAGTTCCAATTGTAGAATACCCATCCTGTGTCCTACCATCCTCGGGAGAATGTACTCGCCAGTCCAACTTGCCAAGTCCAGACTAGTACTTGGTATTGAGAAATGGCATCTGTTCTACCGGAGGCTTCTCTTGGTCTAACAGATCTTGAGTTGTATAGTTCCCAATAACTGCCATTTCTTCATGTTTTGGTCATCGGAAATTCCAAGTACGAAACATTTAACTTTTCTATTTTGTGAGAGGCAAGTATCCATGACTGTTATATTACTATACAGTATTTAGTCCTTCTCAGTTAGACAACTCCATGGCTGTTGAGCGTAAGCTGTTGAAAAGCTTGAAGTTTCTAAATATTTAAGCAAATCTGGGGTTGTCTACATCCGACTTGGATAATGACTTTCAAGTGAATTAAAGTTTTGAGCACTGGCACAAAATAAACAGAAGTAGATCTGGAGTTTTCACTATGTTGCACATTCAGTTTTTGTTTTCAACATGTTAGTTTCAGCAGGTGGGTATGATGCTGCAGCTTTGTAAAATCTAGAGCAAGGGAAAGTATCCGGAAAATGGTCTAACATCAAACGGTATATAAAATGGGGTAATAAATAAATCAATAAATACATAAAATAGATAATACAATCAAATAATAATTACAGTACCAACAACATGCACATCAAATTGCTAAACAATAACAACTTTTTAATGGCAATACTAATTGATAAATTATATTATCCATTATCAAAATTCCGTTGTTCTTAATTGAGACTGTTTGTCATTATTACAGGTCTGGAACTGTGTGTTTAGATGTGATAAACCAGACATGGACAGCCCTTTATGGTATGTATACGTTTATAGCTCTGTTGTTATGTATTACAAATGTGTTATGGTTTGTTATTTTCATAGTGTAATATCCAAGCAGTATTGCATTCTTAAGCATGGTATTAAGCAAAAGTAACAGCTAACTATTTAACATAGTAAATGACTTAATGTACAATATATACTTTATAGGCTACTTTGTACTACTTATCAGGTGTGTAATGATGTACTTAGTATTTGATATTGTAAACAAAGTGAGGAACAGTGACCATGTGTCAGTGCAATAGGAGCTTATTTTATAATACTCTATAATACTATTTTATAATACTTATTTTATAATACTAGACTGTCATTTATAATACTCTGCGTGGATTCTGGAGTTAGTGTGCGTACGCACAAAACTGGGAAATGGCATGCACACAAAAAAACTGATATCAATAATCCTTGCGTACGCACACCTGTACACTTTTTCCTCTTCATAAATTGTGATCTTTTTCAAAATGTGCATGGGTGAACGAGCCTCATGTTCCACCTCCTTCCCGCCCACAATTATCCATATATGGACATGCAAATTACCTCATGAACATTCAAAGCGCATCCCATTTACATTTACAGCATTTAGCAGACACCCTTATCCAGAGCGACTTACAATTGGTACAGTCTTACAATCCAAGCAATTGTGGGTTATGGGTCTTGCTCAAGGACCCAACAGTGGCAGCTTGGCAGAGGTGGGATTTGAACCCCGGACCTTCTGGTCCATAGTCCAGTACCTTAACCACTAGGCCACCACAGTCCCAGATCCCATTCATTTCTGATGAAGATATGGTGACAATAGAGGAACGTAGGGCAAGAAAACAGAAAATTTGAAGAATGTGAGGTGGAAGTTCTTGTTTCGGAGATCGAGGCAAAAACAATGTGTTGTTGGAGGCATCGGTAGTGGCATCACCAACAAACACAAGTTTGATGAGTGGCAACATGTAGTGTTAATTCCAGAAGCCACACTGTTGCAGAATAAAGAAGTGGTCACCCCTAAAAGTCGATGCAAAGAAACGAATTGCTTGACAGGCAGAGTCTAACTAACTGGTGGAGTAAAGCCCACACCCTCACCCTCACCTCCTGTGAGAACGGCTTCAGCAGAACCCCTCTGAAGTGGCGCGGTCAGTGAAAAAGAGGGAGATACAGATTTGGCTGGTGAGCCTCGCACAAGCATCTGAGAACGCAACCTTCGTGTGGGAATATAACACAGTGGCATTTAAATCAGCCTACAGTCTATAGAGTTCTGTGTCTTTATTTCAAATGTCTAAAATGTAATTTTAATAATACAGTTTTTAATTAAAATCACAAACCTCAGACTGCATTAATGACAGATTTAAATGCCACGCGCCGTCAGCGGAGGTTACGTTCTCAGATGCGGGGTTACAAACGGAAGTTAATACAACAGCAACTGAAATGCTGACAAATGAGCTAAAACATTTAAAAAAGGGATAATGTCTGAAATCTCAACAACATTAAATGAACTTAATGTAAAAACAAATGTACATTTGCGCTGAAGTACGGTTATTCACAACGGACACAACACGTCACCGTGCAGTTGTTCAGAGCCGTTAATGTCAATCCATAAAAACAGGCTAATGAACTAGTGTACTCTTATAAAGTAATAAATACATCTAACAAAATAATGCTTATGTATGATTTTTTTTTTTTTACTTAGTGGCCATAATGGAGCTTAATTTGGTATGAACCAATACTCTTGGTTTGCGCATTTAGCTGCAATTCTTAGATTTTTTTTCCCCCAAGTATTTCTTTATAAATCCAGGTTTCAGCTTGAGATGTGGCATACTCACATTTCAGACCCATTTTTGTTGGTGTACACACCATTTATAAATGAGGGCCCTGGTGACTCCTTGACAGGGTGCTGCTCCTGATTCAGTACCGTGTGTTGTGTTGGACAGACCGGATGCATTTTTGGTGATTGTGTCAGTGGCACTCGGTTTAGTTTTTTCCTTGATTCCTCCATAACCTGGGTTGTTCAATAGCTGCAACAGAACAACCTTTTTATGTCAGATGTTGCCGAATGTATCCAGCAGACGTCACTTTTACACATGCAACTAAACCTCAACAAAACCAAGTATAAACACACACTGCCCGGGCCAAAAAAAACATCACACATTAATATTTCGATGGACCACCTTTAGCTTGGATTATGGCACGCATTTACTGTGGCTTCGTTTCCACAAACTTCAATGCCACAACATTTATTTTTGTCCAGAGCTGCATAATTTTTTCCCCAAGATCTTGTATCGATGATGGGAAATTTGATCCACTGCCAAAATTTTCTCTAAGCACATCCCAAAGATTCTCAGTGGGGTTCAGGTCTGTACTCTGTGGTGGCCAATCCATGTGTGATAATAATGTCATGCTCCCTGAACCACTCTTTCACTATTTGAGCCCAATGAATCCTGCAGTGTCATCTTGGAATAAGCCCGTGCCATCAGGGGAGAGAAAATCCATTGATGGAATAACCTTGTGGTTCAGTACATTCAGGTATCAGCTGACCTCATTTTTGGGCACATAACGTTGCTGAACTTAGACTTGACCAACTGCAGAAACCCCAGGTTATAGCTCCTAAAGAGTTTGGACTCCACCAATCCACAGTCAGACAGATTGTGTACGAATGGAGGAACTTCAAGACCATTGTTACCCTCCCCAGGAGTGGTCGACCAACAAAGATCACTCCAAGAGCAAGGTGTGTAATAGTTGGTGAGGTCACAAAGGACCCCAGGGTAACTTCTAAGCAACTGAAGGCCTCTCTCACATTGGCTAATGTTAATGTTCATGAGTCCCACCATCAGAAGAACACTGAACAACAATGGTGTGCATGGCAGGGCTGCAAGGAGAAAGCCACTGCTCTCCAAAAAGAACATTGTTGCTCATCTGCGTTTTGCTAAAGATCACGTGGGACAAGCCAGAAGGCCATTGGAAGAATGTTTTTTGTGGATGGATGAGACCAAAATAGAACTTTTTGGTTTAAAAGAAAAGCGCGTTATGTTGGAGAAAGGAAAACACTGCATTCCAGCATAAGAACCTTATCCCATCCTGTGGAAACCATGGTGGTGGTAGTATCATGGTTGGGCCTGTTTTGCTACGTCTGGGCAGGACGGCTTGCCATCATTGATGGAACAATTAAATTCTGAATGATATCAGAGAATTCTAAAGGAAAATGTCAGGACATCTGTCCATGAAAACTGAAATCTCAAGAGACGGTGGGTCATGGCAGCAAGACAACGACCCTAAGCACACAAGTCCGTTCTACCAAAGAATGTTTACAGAAGAATAAAGGTAATGTTTTAGAATGGCCCAAGTCAAAAGTTCTGACCTTAATCCAATGGAAATGTTTGTGGAAGGACCTGAAGTGAGCAGCTAAATGTGAGGAAACCCCACCAACATCCCAGAGCTGAAGCTGTTCTGTACGGAGGTGTGGGCTAAAATTCCTCCAAGCCGGTGTGCAGGACTGATCAACAGCTACAGGAAACGTTTTAGCTGCAGTTATTGCTGCACAGGGGGGTCACACCAGATACTGAAAGCAAAGGCTCACACACTTTTGCCACTCACTAATATGTAATATTGGATCATTTTCCTCAATAAATAAATGACCAAGTATAATATTTTTGTCTCATTTGTTTAACTGGCTTCTCTTTATCTACTTTTAGGACTTAAAAAATCTGATGATGTTTTAGGTCATATTTATGCAGAAATATACACTGGAGAGCAAAATTAGAGAACAACACACAATTTCCTAAATGTCACTGTCATTGTGTAGTTCTATGTGTAATTATCCTAACAGGAGTAAAATAGCAGTATTTTAAGGTTATTTCATTAATTGTGTATATTCTAAAGCACAGCCTAAAAAACATAAGTGAGAGAATTGAAAAAGAATACTGATCAAAATTAGAGAACACTTTCAGATACCTGCAAGTTATTGTTGTTAATCTGGCAGCTGGTGCTAATTTCCTTAATTATCTGACAAAGTATTTAACTGGCAGCCTAACTTTCCAGTCTTCACTGACTTTGCAAACATGTTTAGCCGTTCCAAAGTGACTGAAACCCTCCGGCAGCAGGTTATTCCAGATGAAGGCCAAAGGGGTGACCCTATCAGCCATAGCAAGAGAAGTTGGTCATTCAAAGTCTGTGATTTCTAGAATATTGCATCTTTACAACATCACAAAATCATTCAAGTCCCCCAAGAACTGGTCACCGATGAAGGACAGGATAATGTGCAGAATCACCATGGGTAATCGGTTCCTCACTGCAGCTGGAATCGCTCGCCAATTCAGCACTGAAGAGATTAAGGATCTGTCTCGTCATAAAGTGTCTGAACATTTAAGAACATTTGGACTGAAAGCCCACTCGGCAGTGACCAAACCTCTCATTAGCAGAAAGAATCAAAAAGCTAGACTCACCTTTGCTGAGAAGCATGTTGTGTGGTCCAGAGTTTATTTCAGTGAAGAAAGCAAGTTTAATTGATTTGGGTCTGATGGGAATCATTCTGTTCGTCAACAAACTGGGGAAAGACTGAACCCAAAGTGTGTAAAGAAGTCAGTGAAAGGTGGTGGAGGAGGTGTCATGGTTTGGGGAATGTTTTCAGCAGCAGGAGTTGGACCTCTCATACAGCTACATGGCAGAGTGAATGCAAGTGTGTATTAGAACCTTCTTCAACACGTGGTTCCTTCCTTGCTTTCATCACTCAGTCAGCCAGCAATTTTCATGCAGGACAATGCACAAAGTGAGTTAAGCAAAATGAATATTAAGAAAAATAGGTGGGGAAAAAAAGGTGATATATAAATTCCGTTACAACTGTTTTAGTATATGGTCAACATTGGTTTGTATTGCTTATAAGGAACTCTTTGACCAAAGAAAAAGTGTTAAGTAGATGTATATGTCTGATTTAAATGCTTACTGTTTACAGTAGATTGCCTTCTGAGTCAAGAAACTCAAAATGGTTATTGAATTTTCTCATTTCTCATTTGCACCCGACTCAACATGTATTTAAAGCTATAATGCACTTTATGTATGCGTGTATGACAAATTAAGATTTCTAAGATATTTCTATGGTATTTTCTTTACCCCGCACAGATCTCACCAATATTTTTGAGTCGTTTCTGCCACAGCTTCTTTCGTACCCTAACCCCATTGACCCCCTAAATGGGGACGCTGCAGCTATGTACTTACACAGGCCAGAAGAGTACAAGCAAAAAATCAAAGGTGAGTGTGCTACCTGTTTTCGCTTGAGAGGCATAGTTTAGCGATGTTGCTTTAGCCCGCTGCCCTTTGTTTCATTTCCTTTAGTCAAGTTGTAGGCCTGTTATGCAGAGATGTCATTTTTTTGGTATGTAGGTCTTATGCACTAGCTCTTTTGAACTGCCAGCTACTGTGGATGACATGGAAATTAGCTTGGAACGGCAAGAACCTGTACTTAAATGTAAATCGTATATAATTGTTCAATTAGGCAAATCAAACACATTCATACACACACATTTGGTCAGTAACAGCATATTTATAGCTTGTGGGTCCAGCTGTCGTATGCAAAGGATAAACCTACTTACAACACACACAAGCCTGCTAATGATTGTGACTGAGATAGTAGAGCAACCGGTGTTGGCTACAGAAAACCACATGGTAAAGTTCTTTGTGGATCTGAGTTTTTTTTGTCTTCAAGTTACACCCATCATTGGTAATGAGCACTAAAAAACAATTATAAATTTGATAGACCTTTTACCAATTCTCATTCATTCACTTTCTTAAATGCACTCATTGACTCATTGTTGGAGTCGAGTGAAACTTTGTGTGTGAATGTAATGATTGTAAATTTACAGCATTTAGCAGACGCCCTTATCCAGAGCGACCTACAATTGGTACAGTCTTACAATCCAAGCAATTGTGGGTTAAGGGTCTTGCTCAAGGACCCAACAGTGGCAGCTTGGCAGAGGTGGGATTTGAACCCTGGACCTTCTGGTCCATAGTCCAGTACCTTACCTGCTAGGCTACCACAGTAAATCTATGTTATTACAATATTAGAGCGAAAGGATAAGTTTACTGGGGGAAAACTGTAGAATTAAATGTAGGCTCTGGTTACCCTGTTAGGCCGCTTCTAGCCTGGAAACACAATGAGATAGGCTGAGATATGCATTGGAGGCAGATTCCGTATGGTGTCCAGTGGCACATTTGCCCACAGATGTTGCACCTGGGCCTGTGGATTCTCATCCATCACACCAGCTTGGCTTGATTTTGTGTTTTTCTTTTATTTCTCCGTACAGAATATATTCAGAAATATGCAACAGAGGAAGCTCTAAAGGAGCAAGAGGAGGCTGCGGGGGACTCTTCATCGGAAAGCTCCATGTCTGATTTCTCAGAAGACGAGGCACAGGATATGGAGTTGTAGTGAAGCACAAATACACCTCCTCTTTATTGCAGAGACTATATAATTTCCTAAACATGAGAAGCCGACTATAAAACTCATATTTAAATAAGCCATTGTTATTATTGTTATTATTATTATTATTATTATTATTATTATTATTACATAATCTGAATTTTTATGATTATCTAACATTGTTAATGATTACATCACTTCCTTTAGGTCCACCCCCATCTGCCCATCCTAAAAAAAAAAAAAAAAAAAGGCTTCTAGTGCTCCCCCTGCATTCCTGTGGGTGTAGCTAGACTCTGTGTGATCACAATCCTGTATATTTTATTCAGCTCCAGGCTCCTTCACTGCTGGAAGCACTCATCGGTCCAGCACATACTTCTGCTGTTTTAGGTGGGGTCTTTTGTTTGTTTGTTTGGTGTGTTTTTTTCTGGTCACACTCACTTTCTGGAATCTGGTTTTGAAATATTCTGTTTTTGTTTGCAAGGGCTAAATGTGTACTGGAAAGTGGTTTAGTTATCATTGGTATGAACATTCCAAGATATTCTAATGTCCAAACAACAGTCAGACTTGTTAAGAACATGAAAAGTTCAAGTAGTATCACCTTTTTATTCAAACCTAAGGAAGCTTTTGTTGCCCTTGTCTCCGGGTTTGCCAGTTAGTCTTACCCAATGGGAGTTTTCACACAGTTCAAATGAGGTGTTTTGTTCATTTCAAAGGTTTTTTTTAGCCTATTTCTTTCCTTTTTGTAGTGACTAATCCAAGTTCTCCAACCATAACACCCAATGCTTGTTTTGGTAGTAGACTATGGACAAATAATAACTACGTGGGTGAAGGGAGCATTTTCCCACATGGCGATTTTTGAAAGTACGTGAAAATAGCTAAAGTGAAAGGAAATCACAGTTCAGAGCAGAGAAGCACTGTCTTTAGTAGGTCAGCTAGATTGGACATGCTAAAATGTGTTTATGGTACACCCTTTGGTATTATTTGAATTGTTACTGAACTTGTAGCTGCTTCACTACCCACTGACAACCAGAACTGGATATACAACTGTACCCTTAGTCCTCATCTGCTTTTACACTTGGATTTCCTCTAGTTTAATATTTATAAAAACCATATCGACTTCATTTGGGTAGAGAACTGAAAAATTGCAGCTTATTTCGAGTTCTGACTTTGTCAGTTGAAGCAGGCTAAATTGTGGTCATATTTCAACATATTCTATGTTCAGAGGGTACCGTCATAAACCCCAAATAATGTCTATTGCCAAAAACCATGATCTAGTACTCTTGCAGGTAGGTGTTTGTCTAAGTTCAATGAAGTGCTTGTTTCCCATTTTGAATTGTCCTATTTTGGCTGCTAATTCAGGAGGAAATTCAAACTGCTTCGTACACTTAATCAGAAACTGTACAGATTAATGTTCTGCCACTTTATGAGGTTTAATAAACTTATTTGACTACACAGTTATCAGAAATAGTCCCTTAGTTGCCAGGTTGCAGGAGTTGTTTTGTGTCCGAGTCCATCTTATCCGCAGACAAATGACTGTGACGAGTAATCATTGTCCGATAGTTTTAAGACAAACAGTCCTTAATGAAGAACAAGGCTTTCCAATAAGATAATAGGACAGAATATTGGGATGACCATGATGCTTTCTTGTGTGTGTTCTTGCTATAAGATCCATCTCTTCCTTGGTAACACGTTCATGTAGTGACCTGATGCAGAGGTGTTGTTGGACTTTGGTATAGAAAAGGAAAGAATATCATTATAGAAGCCAACAGCTTGCCTATTAATTGTGCATTTTAAAAAATGCTTTAACTAGTTACTGAGCAGAGTGGTGAAATAATTGATCCATAGTTGTAGAATCTGTAAATTGCCTGCCACATGCTTATTTTCAGTGTTGTAAAAAAGAAAAAAGCATACACTTGAAATGTGTTCATCAAACAACTACTAGTTTAAGATTGACATATTAAAACCGTGAATTCTGATCAAAGAGAAAGGTATAAGGAGATGCAGTTTATAAATTCATCTACTACCCCTGGCAAAAATGATGGTCACCACACTTGGATGTTCAGCCAGCTTTGTAGCAAATAAACAAATCACAGACAAGGCACCAACCAGTGTATGTATTATAGCTGTACATTGTGGCTTACTGAGGAATATCTCTAATTACAAAACTTTCCAGGCCAAGTAGAGGGAAACAGTATGGAATGACATTGTAAGCTACAATTCTAACACAAATACTAGCTCAAGTCTGAAAATGCAAACTAGTCTACAGCTAAAAGGGAGTGCTTACAGAACTTGGACGAGCTGTTGGACTTGGCTGATCGAATGAAACCTGGCCTCAGTAAGAGAGTTACCAGTTTGTAAAAACGTAGAAATGCACAAAAAAAACCCAAATAAATACAAAGACGTCATTATTGAAATAAGTTGAGTTTGGGTGAGGTATGCTACATGAAGCCAGAATGTTCGGCTTTGAAGCAAGAATCGCTTGGTGTCACGATCAGGCATTTTGTTGTTTTTGTTTTCTGCTGTGAAGTAAACAAAAAAAAGCTGGATGAGCATCCTCT
Organism: Ancistrus triradiatus; assembly: GCA_025084515.1. NCBI lineage: Eukaryota > Metazoa > Chordata > Actinopteri > Siluriformes > Loricariidae > Ancistrus > Ancistrus triradiatus. The sequence continues at coordinate 150,150 of JAJAGP010000199.1, read as the reverse complement.
ACAATCCTCTTAATTCAGTCCCCAGTCAGCTTCTTTTCAGTTTCTCCCAACTGCCCCCCAAATCAGTAACCACCGTTGGTCAAACCTGTAGAAATAACAGCAATTGTAAAATTAAATGACTTACTTTTGTAAAACAGAAATACAACTCTCATGTTTATACCTTATTGTATACATAAGCGTAATGATAAGATACTAGGAGCTGGCGGTCGGCAGAGTACATTTCATGTTCTAATATAGCCTTTTCCTACGAGTGGTGTTCTGGTTTCACAGTTCTCAGAAGTATGTTTGTTTCTCAGGAAAGCTTTTGTAGTAGTTACTCCCATTTTTTCAAGAGTAGCAACACAGCCTATGTGTAGACCATTTGTCTGAACGATGTAAACCCATCCATTCTAATCTAGTCATGTTTTTATTTCCCCAGACCGAAAGGGTTTCTTTTTTTAAATTCAGGAGCAACGTAGTCATTAGTCATAAATAAACATTAGTGCACATCCCATTTTGATGTCTAAAAAAATAGGGATTTGTTAAATATTCTTGCTGTTATGTTAGAATTCCACAAAACATCTACAAATCATTGACACGAGCACATTTGCATTCACTTGGTTTCTAATTCATCCAATTACAGTTCAGATGAGTTGGGTGATAGATGTGTCCAGCTGGCCAGTGTGGTGCCAGATGTTTCATGTAACATTTAAGTTCAAGGTTTGTATGGGATACATAGGGTCTCCTTGAACCTGTGCACTCACCATGTATTCAGTGTAGATTCCACTCTTCCTCGAGGCTGTGGTTCCAAGTCAAATGTATATTTTACATCATTTACTGCCTTTCTCTCTTTTCCCAAATGAATGCAGTTAAAATATAGTATTGAAATTAGGGTCTTTTATTTTTATTTTGTTTTGTTGTTTTTCCTTTGCATTGCAGTGGGCATGGCTGTCATTAAAGTGCTCCCTGTCACATTATAACCTCTTAAGAAGTTATGTACATTAATCTGTAATAACATTTTGTAATAAAATATTACGTTTCAGGATTATGTTCGTGAATGAGTCTCTGCAGTAACACGTTTACTGTCTGATTCAGTTTTGCGTTTCTCTTTACCACCGCTTGGTGGCAGGCTTGCAATAGACTCGTCATGTTCGGTTTGTAGTGGTCCACTGTGTAGCCTATAGCTGCGGAGTCCTTCCGAACATGTCCTGGAGGAGAGACTGGATGGGCCAGAGCTTTATGTCATATGTTCTGTTTATATGCATATTGACAAGTTGAAAAAACCAAACGGCAAATGACCGACCGTCCCCACCAAGAACCACCCACCCGAAACAAAAACACTTGAAGAAGACTTGAATAAATGAGGACTGTTTTGACCCAGGAAAAAATGTACTGTGAGTTTTCATAGTAAAACTGTGACTTGCTTGACCATGAAGTTCACAGTTCTACTATGAATGTTTGATGGTAATTTGGCCACTTCATGGTGGTTCTACTGTGAAATTTCATAGTACAACTCTAAACTTGGTTGACTATGAACTGGCCATGAATTATTTCAAAGTTCTACTATGAATTTTGGTGGTAATTTGACCACTTCATGTTTTTGTTGTCATATTTTTCCTGCGGAATTAGGGACGTTATCGATTGTGATATTGCCCTTTAAGAATGACTCTTCATAGTATTTAAAGCGCCGAGAAAATGTAACCACAACCCGCGGTTTGCTTAATTACATTTGTCTAAACTATTTTGAGTTAATTTAAGTCGGCATATGGTGATTTGGAATTAGGGTTATCAAAAGAAACCATGTTCATTTTCACTTTGCATTTTATCATTAGGCTTGGCCTGTTAACACACGAGATGGGACTACACGAAACACCCATAAACATCTTTTAGCACACAGAATAAAACTGGCAGAGCCCTCTCCTGCTAAAGAAAAAAAACAGAAAAGACGAATGCATGTTGTGTTTGGACACTGGTATTTTGATCATACCAGTTTTACCAGCAAGACCATGCGAGTCCACCAGCTAAATCAGCAATACACAAAACTGGACCAGGATGTTTCTACTGGTGGGTTGGGGTGGTCACTGCTCACCCAGAGGAATCATCTGACCACCCACTAAACAATCACTGTTATAGTCATATACATCATTGTCTCGTATGCCTTTTAAATTGACCATCAACAATGCACTGCTTTAAAATATCTGCAGAACGTGATTAGACAGAGTTGTTGAAACGGTCAGCCTCAAATGACTACCTGTAGGGTGCACTGCATTCAATTTGAGGCACCGGTTACATGCGTTACTTGGTGCACTCTGTCCGATAAAAATAAATTTGGGATTGGGCCAGCGGACGCTAACGATCAAGTCAGTGCAACAATGTTTGTAATAATATTCGGCGTTATTGTGCAAATAGTTCATGTCAGTTTAACAGCAGTGTAACTGTCACTTGTAGATTGTGTTATTAGCGGGGTTTTAATTCATTCCTGTAGGTAAATAAATGCCAATGAATGGCTCGCTGCGGTTATGGCATGTAAGATGTCAAACTTAATTCCTCCAAAAATGTGTTTAAGTTTGACTATATAGAGATTAAAATAAGGCTGTTGTATTGATTACACATCGCAAAGCAAGAACGATGCGCAATACATGTAGCAAATAAAAATGTTCTACATAAGTAAAAGTAAGATAATATATATAAATATGATCTAAAATATCAGATTTTCACACAAGTCCTAAAAGTAGATAAAGAGAACCCAGTTAAACAAATGAGACAAAAATATTATACTTGGTCATTTATTTATTGAGGAAAATGATCCAATATTACATATTAGTGAGTGGCAAAAGTATGTGACCCTCTAGGATTAGCAGTTAATTTGGAGGTGAAATTAGAGTCAGGTGTTTTCAATCAATGGGATGACAATCAGATCTGAGTGGGGACCCTGTTTTATTTAAAGAACAGGGATCACGTGGACATTTCAAAAGGCTATTGGAAAGAATTTTTTCTGGACAGATGAGACCAAAATAGAACTTTCTGGTTTAAAAGAAAAGCTTTATGTTTGGAGAAAGGAAAACAATGCATTCCAGCATAAGAACTTTATCTAATGTTGGTGGTATCATGTATCATGGTTTGGGCCTGTTTTGCTGCATCTGGACCAGGACGGCTTGCCATCATTGATGGAACAATGAATTCTGAATGATATCAGAGAATTCTAAAGGAAAATGTCAGGACATCTGTCCATGAACTGAATCTCAAGAAAAGGTGGGTCATGCAGCAAGACCACGACCCTAAGCACACAAGCCGTTCTACCAAAGAATGGTTAAAGAAGAATAAAGTTCATGTTTTGGAATGGCCAAGCCAAAGTCCTGACCTTAATCCCATGGAAATGTTCTGGAAGGACCTGAAGCAAGCAGCTAATGTGAGGAAACCCACCAACATCCCAGAGCTGAAGCTGTTCTGCACGGAGGAATGGACTAAAAGTCCTGTATAAAAGACACCTGTCCACAGCCTCAAACAGTCAGACTCCAAACTCAACCATGGCCAAGACCAAAGAGCTGTCGAAGGACACCAGGAAGAAAATTGTAGACCTGCACCAGGCTGGGAAGAGTGAATCTACAATAGGCAAGCAGGTTGGTGTGAATAAATCAATTGTAGAAAATGGAAGACATACAAGACCATTGATAATCTCCCTCGATCTGGGGCTCCACACAAGATCTCATCCCATGGGGTCAAAATGATCATGAGAACGGTGAGTAAAAATCCCAGAACTACACGGAGGGACCTGAAGAATGACCTGCAGAGAGCTGGGACCAAAGTAACAAAGGCTACCATCAGTAACACACTACGCCGAGAGGGACTCAGATCCTGCAGTGCCAGGCATGTCCCCCTGCTTAGCCAGTACATGTCCAGGCCCGTCTGAAGTTTTGCCAGAGAGCATATGGATGATCCAAAAGAGGGATTGGGAGAACATCATGTGGTCAGATGAAACCAAAATAGAACTTTTTTGGTAAAAACTCAACTCGTCGTGTTTGGAGGAAGAAGAATGCTGAGTTGCATCCCAAGAACACCATACCTACTGTGAAGCATGGGGGTGGAAACATCATGCTTTGGGGCTGTTTTTCTGCAGAGGGGACAGGACGACTGATCCGTGTTAAGGGAAGAATGAACGGGGCCATGTATGGTGAGATTTTAAGCCAAAACCTCCTTCCATCAGTGAGAGCATTGAAGATGGAACGTGGCTGGGTCTTCCAGCATGGCAATGATCCCAAACACACCGCTCAGGCAACGAAGGAGTGGCTCCGTAAAAAGCATTTCAAGGTCCTGGAGTGGCCTAGCCAGTCTCCAGACCTCAGCACCATAGAACATTTGTGGAGGGAGTTGAAAGTCCATGTTGCCCCAAAACATCACTGCTCTAGAGGAGATCTGCATGGAGGAATGGGCCAAAATACCAGCTACAGTATGTGCCAACCTGGTACTGAGTTGAAAGTATTGAGTTGAACTTTTGTTATTGACCAAATACTTATTTTCCACCATAATTTACGATTAAATTCTTTAAAAATCCTACAATGTGATTTCCTGGATTTTTTTTTTCTCATTTTGTTTTTCATAGTTGAAGTGTAGCTATGATGAACATTACAGACCTCTCTCATCAAGGAGAACTTGCAAAAATCAGTGGCTGACTAAATAGTTTTTTGCCCCACTGTATGTAAATTTGGATCAATTTCTCCAATAAATAAATGACCAGGTATTATAATTTTTTCTCATTTGTTTAACTGGGTTCTCTTTTTATTTATGAAAAAAGATGTATGAAAAATGGTAATGGTATGATGTGTATGTGTGTGTATATATGTATGTATATATATTTATACACACACAAACATATATATATATATATATATATGCGCCTTGTTGAAAAATGCACAGATGTCCCTTGAAAAGATGTCATCTTAAGGCAGCACATGTTGCTCTTAAATCTGAATGTAGTTTTCTCCATTAATGCTGCCATCACCTTCACAAAGGAACTGACACAACCCTAGCTTTTGGACTGTTGCTGATAATAGGCTTGATGGATGTCCTTTTTGTCCTGCTGCCACCAGCGTCAAACAGTAGGCATAAGACACAGCCTAAATAATTATTACGTTGCAGAAGACAAAGACTTACAGTTTACATTTTATAAAGTAATTACCAGAATATGCATTGATATAAGCATAGTCTATGTTTTTCTGTAATGGAAACATTTTAACATTGGATGCAGCTTATGTTCAGTAATCTGTAAAAATAAAAAAATGAAACACACACACAAAAAAGAATATATTGAAATTTAAGCTAACACCACTGACTGTACCTTATTCTGCTTCATCACTGGCCATAGGCGTGTCTAGCTTTTTATGGTTGCTCAAGTCTCTTCTTGAAATTTATTGACTCAGCAATTCAGACATCCAGTGGAAGTCCATTCCGCCATCTGGGTGCAGAGATGAGTCTTGATGCTTGTCTTACTTTGATCCTGAGGTGGCTCCAGTCTGCCTTGTCTGAGTCTACTAGATGTCCTCCTCAATGTCTCAAGTCTAGGTAACCTCTCCTGAACCAAGGATTATCACACACAGTTCTTAAAATTTCAATTTAGGACAGAGGGAGAGTATCAGAGGATGCATTTACTAGTGTAGTAGGTAAAATGTATATACAAAATGGCATATGCAATTTCATTTTTGGGAAACGTGCCTTCAAACACTGCATTGTACTGATGTCACCTACACGCCGATGTTCAAATCAGATCCGGCGCCAGAAGTGATGATTAGGGGCATTGTAAAGCCACAGGGGGCAGCCGAGGTGCAGGGATGGGCTAGATCTTGTTTATTTGATTAATCCGCTACACTTGGCTTAATAAAGGTGAATGTGAAGTGTAGTGTTATGAACATGCTCAACATATAATCCTTTCATTCGTTCATGAATTTTAGGATCATGTTTTTTAATGAGGAAGAGATAATGTAGGCCTACATAAAGCCTATTATTTCCCAGCCATTAGAACCCAGTTAAACAAATGAGACAAAATATTATACTTGGTCATTTATTTCTTGAGGAAAATGATCCAATATTACATATTAGTGAGTGGCAAAAGTATGTGAACCTCTAGGATTAGCTGTTAATTTGAAGATGAAATTAGATTCAGGTGCTATCAATCAGGTGAGAGAGGGCACCCTGTTTTATTTAAAGAACAGGGATCTATCAAAGTCTGCTCTTCACAACACGTTTGTGGAAGTGTATCATAGCACCAACAAAGGAGATTTCTGAGGACCTCAGAAAGGGAGATGTTGATGCTCATCAGGCTGGAAAAGGTTACAAGCCAGAAGGCTATAGTGCATATTAGTAGTATAGTGGTATGTATACTATACTAGAGCAGTGTATGTATATATAGATATATAGATCATGCTCTGTACCTCCCCTCGAGACACGAGTCACTGGATCCTCCAGCCAAGATTAAAGGAAGACAAACATAAGACTCTTCTCCATCCTGGCACTCAGCAGGTGGAATGAATTTCCACTGGATGTCAGAAAGTAGTGAGAAAAGACTCACCTCTTCACTAAGCACCTATTTGAAGGCATATTTTAAAAAGTTTGCTTTAGTGTTTTGTTGATTTACCTAGAAAAGATCCTGGCAGGTTCTGGTTGGATTATGGAAGGATTATCAGAAGGATTAAATTATTGACCTGCATCAAGCAAAGCAAATAAACAGGTAGATTGCTCAAATGTTGGATGAAGAATTGGAATCGGATGAAGTACTGTCCACCTCATTATTAAAACATGGCAGGAGGTAGAAACCCGGTTGGAAAAAAAGTCTTAAATTACTGTAATCTTAGATTGCTTAAATGCTTGATGAATGGTGGTCTGTAAAACTTGACAGCAGGACTCACAGCTATGTTTACAGTAAAAGTAAGCTTTTCCACGAGCACTATTCAATGAGAACTCGCAACGCTGGGACTAAACAGATGTGAGGCCACTTGTTAGTGATGCTAATCCAAAAAACTCCACTTTCTTAAGGAGCATAAAGATTGGCTCTGGAGCAATGGGAAAAGGTCATGTGGTCTGATGAGTCCTATAGCCAACTCCAGAGCAATGGGTGTGTCAGGGTATAGAGGGACGGGCACGGAGCAATGCACCCATTATGCATAGTGCCCACTGTACAAGCCTCTTGGGGGAATTATGAGCTAGGTTTACTTAATCTGGTCCGGTCTACAGCAACATTATGCAGAAATAACATCAAGTCAGATTTCTGAATGTCGGCTGTACTAAATGACCAGGTTACTCCATAAAGTGAAAGAGCGGTTCTATGAGCTTTAGGAATCATTTTCACACATGACTTGGCCACCACAGGGTCCTACTTATAGGTATTTTGGATCTGCTGGAGAAAACTTTATGGAGTTGGTCGATTATCACGTTGTCAGATCATAACCATAAGTTTTTGAAAAACAATGCCATATTGCCAAAGCTAAATTAAAGACCGTATTGTATAGGCTATATTGACACGAAATGCTAACTATATTACATATACATTACAGATTTAAAATAAACATAATATAATGTTCATATAATTTTTAAATGACATTTAAGAAAAAAAACAAATGTTGATTTCTGTTATTTTATTTCCCTCTCTGTAGGGACCCCTTTAATTATAATATCCTGCTCATTTAAACTACAAGGTAAATAATCCTTAATTAATACAATCAACTCGCCTGATAATAAGTTAGATAAAGAGTTTCTGTTGCTAATGTCAGTCACCAGTGCTATACTTTTGAACTGGGAAAGCAGAGACACGCGGCTCGTGCATCACGATCTCATTCATTTAGTAATCCACACAAGGTGACTTAGAGTCATCTTCTGCAAAGAGAGAGAACACTGACATAGAGAACAATAAAATACCTGATGACAAACCTGATTAGGTTTGTTAAGTGAAATAAGAAAACTTACTTGTTAATATTTCCAGAATGTTAGGGTTTATGTTAGTAGAACAGCTACTGTAATGTTAATTCTTTGTCCCCAAAGAATAAACAAAGCTGAACCCATGCGTGCACTCACACTCACACACACACACACACACACACACACATATCCACTAGCTCATATAGCCTACAAGCACGCAGTAACAAGATAACTTGAAGATTACAAATTTTATGTGCGGTGATAGTGTTGCTTTTTAAAGGCTACTACAAATCAGTAATAACACATGAGATATTAAAACCAAGGATTCACACGGTTTACATGTAGGCCTTTATTAGCTACAGTAACCTAGAGTACATTTCAAGTTAAGGATAATAGGCTAGATTAAAAAAATAGCATATGACAAATTAGACAACTTTGTAGTCACAGAGTGGATATCATGATGAAGCAAATAAGTTAGACAAAAGAACTATGGCTTTTCTCCGAAAACATTTCTACAACATACATAAAAAAAAAACTAACGATATTCATACAGCACATGCTCAGTTAGTCCTGCCTCATTCCTGGAGGAAAACAGCCACGTATGACTATTCCGTATACAAAAACTACGTAAGATGAAAAAGTAATTTTTTTTAATGATCACAGTTTTTGACATACAGTCTAAACAGTTTGCTTGAAACATTGTCAAGTCAAGTCAGATCTATTTATATAGCGCTTTTTACAATGGAGCATTGTCTCAAAGCAACTTTACAAGTTTAGATTATCTCCTATAACATTGTGATGTTATACCCTTTTAATCTGTGTGTTCTTCCAACAGGCATGAAAGACATTTGACTATGTCTTTTCAAGTGTAAATTGTAACTATATTACCATACGCACACATGTCACAGCAATGTGGGTGGAAAGCTGACAGATGTGGTTTTACTGTATTAAAATTTTGTCTCTTTTCTCTGGAAAACTGAAGGAAATGCAAAGAGTGTTGCACATGTCCCACCTCTCCCCTACTGCTTAATGGCTGGCATGCAGTAGATATGATGTAATCTCATTTACTTACAATTAGATATAGTCTAATGTAATGTGCTGAAAGAATTCCCTTACATTTCTGTTCTCACTGAATGTTTAAACAATTAGCTCGTTTGCAAGGTCTCTATTTCTGATTTTACTGTAGTGGTTCACCATGTAGCGTATACGGAATCATTCAGTCAAAATGTTCTTAATCACAGCAGAAAAAAGAAATGCTCTTAAAATAGTGGACTGGATGGAGCGCCCTACGTTGCTCCCACTCTTACCCACACACGTGGTACCTCGAGCACTTATACAAAATATACAGTCAACAGTCTTGCTGTGTCATTTTCACTGTCCAGTGCTGCATTAATTTAAAGATCTAAAACTGGCTCATTTCCATTATTGCTAGCCCTGCAAAAAATCTCAGCAAGGACCAGCATATTTCGGACACTGGTATGCTGGTCAACCAGCTTTATAGATAGATGTAGCCAACCTGTCTCTCACAGCCTTGGGTCCCACTAATAGAACCTCAGTTTTATCTGAGTTAAGTAAGAGAAAATGAAATGACATCCAATCTTTTATTTCCTTTACACAGTCCTCGATTTTGTTGATTGTAAGGCTGTCAGTTTTAGTTTGGCTGATATGTACAGCTGTGTATCATCTGCCATAGCAGTGGAAAACTAATGCCATGTTTACGAATAACTGAGCCTAGTGGCAGCATGTACAGAGAGAATAAAGCGGGCCAAGCACTGACCCCTGAGGCACGCCATACTTCACCTTTTGAGAGCTTAGACCTTAGATTATTTAATATGAACAAACTGGTACCGGTCATTTTAAGTAGGATTTAAACCAAGAAAGTGTCTGATCCCTTAATACCTACAGTATTTTCTAGTCTGTTTAGTGAAAAACATCATGATCTATAGTGTCAAATGCTGCACTTAAATTCTAACAGAACAAGAAAAAGAGACACATCCCTTATCTGAGGACATTAACAAGTCATTAAGTACCCTAATTAATGCTGTTTCAGTACTATGATGGGGCCTGAAGCCAGACTGAAATGTTTCATAAATTTCATTCCTTTGGAGGTGACTACAGAGCTGCTGATAGACGGCTTTTTCTAAGATTTAAGATCTAAGCCTTAATTCCTTCATCATAACATCTTTTCCAGAGACGTTTCAGACACACTCCCAAATTTCAAGTTTGCACAACGATTCAGACACACTCCCAAATTTCAAGTTTGCACAAAAAACATACTTATTTACACAGGCTTTCTGACAAACTTAGACTTTAGACTGGGATGCGTGGCTCTGGTCCTGATGGATGGAGTCTGGGGTCATCTTTGGGCTGTCTGCTCTGTCATGTCTTTGGCCAAGTTTAGTCAGTTGTCAGGCAGGGCTATCTGACTGGGCAGGGATTCAGTCCTCTTTGACCTTGATATGTGTGTCCTGTTACCTTCTGGTTCTTCCCTTTCTACCTATGCTGTTAGAGGTAGTCCTGCTGGAGGCTCATGCTACACTTGTACAAACCACGGTTACCATAAACTACCAAAGACAGACCACTGCAAAATCATAGTATAAATATACTTACCATAAGATACCTTAGTAGTTCACAGTAGAATGATGGTTAATCATGCAACAACTATAGTTACTATAAACTACCATAATACAATCATGGTTAATTTTCATAAGGGTGCACATGCCATGCCAACAAAACTTTCCAACTCAGGAACTGAGATCCTACAGTAACTCCACTGAACTAAATAATACTGATACTCATGCATATTATCTATGTTATTATATAACCCCAAATCAGAAAAAGTTGGGACGGTATGGAAACTGCAAATAAAAAAATGCAGTGTTCCTTATGTTCCGTATGAACCCAAGATATTTCATGTTTTTTATCTGGCCAACTTCATTTAAGTTGTAAATAAACATCCATTCGTGCAATTCAGGTCTGCAAAACATTCCAAAAAAAGTTGAGCTAGTAATAAAAAAATAAAACTAATAACCATAATAATTGATGTGATTTCAAACAGGTGATGTCAACAGGTGATTATAATCATGATTTGGTACAAAATCAGCATCCAGGAAGTTCTGATGAGCAAAGGTGGGCAGAGGGTCTCCAGTCAACAAATCCACGAGACAATTATTGAAATGTTTAAAAACAATGTTCCTCAAGCATAAAAACTGGACCTGATTTTCATATTTCAGTCCTAATTCCTGGAAAAGATGTCGTCTTGAAGGAATTAATGCTGCTCTAAAATCTCATGTACTTTTCTGCATTAATGCTGCCATCACAGAACTGAAAATGACTTTTGACAAGGGCACTGACCCGACCCCATACCATGACAGTCTCTGACTTTTGGATTTGTAGCTGATAATAGACTGGATGGTTCTGTTTGTCTTGGTCTGGAGCACAAAGACATTTGGCTAAAATGCACGGAGGTTTCGGAGAATTCGGAGGTTAGTAGTCATCACCTGAAATGTAATAGCATTAACAGAGTTATTGTGATGTGAGTTTGTTATTATTGTTATTATTTTTAAATAAACTTAGATTTCTTTTGGTGATTGATTCCTTCCAGGTGTTTTACAGGTGTTTAATGTGTGCAGTGTTATGGGTATCCAGCAAAACGGCAAAGAAACACTGATTTAGAACAGTAAAACAAAATGCAGTACAGTATCACTTTTTTACTCTAACGTTGATAAACAAACTACATATAATATTAAGGACCACGTTTTAATGCCACCCTCATGTGGGCAGTTAGTTATTGAACTGAAAAAACTGTACAATATGATAGCAGTAAAAATGATAGCAGTGTTCACAGAAAACTCAAAATGCGAACACACTATATTTTCTATTGGGTTATGTAGGGACAGTTGGCTATTTAAGCAATATTATCAAACCTGGGAAAAATTGTTGAAAAACTAGTCTCAGCAATGAAGTGTTCATTAAAATCTCTCTTTATATTAGATAGTCTTTTTCATATGTACTATGTACATACAGTTTTATCAGACACGTGTCACTATTGATGTCAGCCAAGTTGTACTGAAAGCAGAAATACTCAGGGGAGCCAGAACATAAGGATAATGGTTTATGTTTCATTGGAGTAATGACCTCAAAGCTTTGCCACTGAGTGGTTGGGGGATGATTTATGTTTTATTTCCCTTAAAACAACCTTAAAACAGAGGAGTAGGGGGCTGGAGAGACACAGACAGAAAGTGATGGACAGACAGTAGCAGAATTCAAAATGGCAACTTACTATGGAAATAAATGCAGAGTTAGAATTTTTATCTGCTATACATTACCGAGAGGAACAACATATGGGTGTATGCTTTTTATGCGGCAGTGCAGTCTCAATCCAAGGAACTGACCTCCAGCACTGTGAGCAGTAACATGAGCTCCTCAATGAAATATTTAGTCCTCATTTACCTGCAATGCGATGAGCATGAGAGCAGCTAACCTCCATTATGTAATGCCAAGCTGCAAACTGATCCTGTGATTCGATCAGACCCTGAGTGTAATGTGCTGTGATCTATATACAGTAAAGACACAGCACTCTTTTGCTGTAATTTGCTTGTTACTTGTACATCAAGTACTGTGCATCTTGTTTTGCAAATAATAATAATAATAATGATGATGATAATGATAATAATAATAAGTATTTATTGTCGTTGTTGTTATTTATACAACTTATTTGAACTATTTTCTTAATGTACATTAATATACATGAATTCATTCATTTTTAAACTCATTAACTCAGGGTTCAGGGTGCACCCTGGAGCACAGGGTAGTGCGAACCAACAATAGACAGGATGCCAGTCCATCGCAGTGCACACGCACACATAGTCACTCACACACAATAAAACACTTTAGAGACAACAACTGAACTACTGCAAGTCTTTGTATTCTTGGAGGAAACTGGATTCCCCAGAGAAGACCCATGCAGACATGATTAGTACATACAAACTCCATACAGATGGAGTCCGGGGCAAGAATTAGCCTGGGGATCTCTGGAGATGTGAGAACATAGCACTTTATCACTGCACCACCATGCTGACACCATGCACAGTGACATTATTTACAGGTTATACAATGTAATATATAACTGTTATAATACCGAAATAAAATAAACAACTATAGAAATATAATATTTAGATAATGTAAATAGTAGGATTCGTTCATTCATTGTCTTATCCGCTTATCCTAGTCAAGGTCACAGGTGCTAACCACTGCACCACCGTGCCACTCTAAATAGTAATACTACTTACTTCACAGTGGTGCTTGTAAACCCCTTAGAATTTTCTAGATTTCTGCATAAATATGACCTAAAACATCATCAGATTTTCACACAAGTCCTAAAAGTAGATAAAGAGAACCCAGTTAAACAAATGAGACAAAAATATTATACTTGGTCATTTATTTATTGAGGAAAATGATCCAATATTACATATTAGTGAGCTGCAAAAGTATGTGAACCTCTAAGATTAGCAGTTACTTTGAAGGTGAAATTAGAGTCAGGTGTTTTTAATCAATGGGATGCCAATCAGGTGTGAGTGGGCACCCTGTTTTATTTAAAGAACAGGGATCTATCAAAGTCTGCTCTTCACAACACATGTTTGTGGAAGTGTATCATGGCACGAACAAAGGAGATTTCTGAGGAGCTCAGGAAAAGAGTTGTTGATGCTCATCAGACTGGAAAAGGTTTTACAAAACCATCTCTAAAGAGTTTGGACTCCACCAATCCACAGTCAGACGATTGTGTACAAATGGAGGAAATTCAAGGCCATTGTTACCCTCCCCAGGAGTGGTTCGAGCAACAAAGATCGCTCCAAGAGCAAGGCGTGTCATAGTTTGGTGAGGTCACAATGGTAACTTCTAAGCAACTGAAGACCTCTCTCACATGGCTAATGTTAATGTTCATGAGTCACACCATCAGAAGAACACTGAACAACAATGGTGTGCATGGCAAGGTTACAAGGAGGGAGGCCACTGCTTCTCCAAAAAGAAAATTGCTTGCTGGTCTGCAGTTTGCTAAAGATCACGTGGACAAGCCAGAAGGCTATTGGAAGAATGTTTTGTGGATGGATGAAACCAAAAATAGAAACTTTTTGGTTTAAAAGAAAGTGTTATGTTTGGAGAAAGGAAAGCACTGCATTCCAGCATAAGAACCTTATTCCCATCTGTGAAACATGGTGGTGGTAGTAGCATGGTTTTGGGGCCTGTTTTGCTGCATCTGGACCAGGACAGCTTGCCTCATTGACGGAACAATGAATTCTGAATGATATCAGAGAATTCTAAAGAAAAATGTCAGGACATCTGTCCATGAAACTGAACCTTAAGAGAAGGTGGGTCATGCAGCAAGACAACGGCCCTAAGCACACAAAGCCGTTCTACCAAAGAATGGTTACAGAAGAATAAAGTTCATGTTTTCGAATGGCCAAGCCAAAGTCCTGACCTTACTCCAATGGAAATGTTGTGGAAGGACCTGAAGCGAGCAGCTAATGTGAGGAAACCCACCAACATCCCAGAGCTGAAGCTGTTCTGTACGGAGGAATGGGCTAAAATTCCTCCAAGCCGGTGTGCAGGACTGATCAAAGCTACGGGAAATGTTTAGCTGTAGTTATTGCTGGTCTTAGGTTGCTTGGCACAGGGGGGTCACACCAGATACTGAAAGCAAAGGTTCACATACTTTTGCCACTCAGTAATATGTAATATTGGATCATTTTCCTCAATAAATAAATGACCAAGTATAATATTTGTGTCTCATTTGTTTAACTGGGTTCTCTTTATCTACTTTTAGGACTTGTGTGAAAATCTGATGATGGTTTAGGTCATATTTATGCAGAAATATAGAAACTTCTTAAGGGTTCACAAACTTTCAAGCACCACTGTATATTAAAGTCTTTTGAGGTGTAAATGTGGAATGACAATTTGTGAAGGTTTTCTGTCCTAATACAGGCTTAGTGCTGCATAGTCCTGGTCCTTCTTGTACCCATCCATTTAATATAAAATGTGTTTTTTGAAAACTCTTTGAAAACAAAAACTCTGTCAGTGTTGCTGGTTTTGGCCACTTGGTTTCTGATCCCATATTTCTGTAAAGTAGATTTTGATTATGCCTTTATTAGAATGCTAGACAGATAACACTTTGACTGAATGTTCGGACTTTGGCAGACAGTTGTAACAGTTAACAAGCAATACCACTTTGCTATACCTAAAGCTACAGTATTAAGCCATTAAGTTTGGGCTCCAGTGGCCAAATGATCCACTCATTCATTTTCACATCCTCTTAATCCAATTCAGTGGGAGCCAGGGCCTATCTGACAGCACAGGGCGCAAGGGGGGAACAAACCTAGACAGGATGCCAATCGATCGCAGAGCACGTGCACACTCACACACACACAGTGTTATTATATTTTCACAGCACTTATGTAAGTCTTACTTATAAGCATTTACTTGTACAATGTGTGTGAGAAAATGTTCCGATGACAAATAAAACACACTATGAATGGAATCGGGGCTCTCTGGAGTGATGAGCTAACCACTGCACCACCATGTTGCCTTTGACAAATTACTGAATATGTTTTGTTATTAACACAACCTCTCCAAGAAGCGAACGTTAACATGGAATACTTTGAACTTTGTAATCTAATACCTTTTTTTTTAATATTTATTATCTGAAAAATCGGGCAGAAAAATACACTGCAAAATTGCTCATCTTTCCAGATGCTGATAGATTGCTCATCTTTCTGATTGCAGCCAACCAGCAGGCATTATTGTGAGGTACCCCAGCCATTTGTCAATCTCATGTTTTCTTTTTTCACTCGTAAACAAGATCAAGGTTTTCTTCCTCACATGAAGAGATCACCCTGATCCTCTCTGGGAGAATATTATGGCCTTGAACTTTGATGTGCTGGTTCTCATCCCAGCAACTTCACCCTCAGCAGCAAACTGCTTCAATGCACCCCCATTTGGAGCCCATTGGAGCCATCTTGTAAGCTCAGTAGATGCAAGATGATGGGTGAGGGTCAAATGCAATGGCAGGCATGGGACTGACAGTTTGGAGATACCGGTGTATATATATAAATATATAGTGGGGCAAAAAAGTATTTAGTCAGTCACTGATTGTGCAAGTTCTCCTACTTGGAAAGTAAAAAGTAAAAACTCAACTGGAGGAAGAAGAATGCTTAAGGGAAGAATGCACGGATCCATGTATCATGAGATTCTAAGCCAAAACCTCCTTCCATCAGTGAGAGCATTGAAGATGGAACGTGGCTGGGTCTTCCAGCATCACAGTGATCCCAAACACACCGCTCGGGCAATGAAGGAGTGTCTCCGTATAAAGCATTTCAAGGTCCTGGAGTGGCCTAGCCAGTCTCCAGACCTCAGTCCCCATAGAAAATTTGTGGAGGGAGTTGAAAGTCCGTGTTGGCAAGCAACAGCCCCAAAACATCACTGCTCTAGAGGAGATCTGCATGGAGGAATGGGTCAAAATACCAGCTACAGTGTGTGCCAACCTGCTGAAGACTTACAGGAAACGTTTGACCTCTGTCATTGCCAACAAAGGTTATGTTACACAGTATTGAGTTGAACTTTTGTTATTGACCAAATACAGGTAGTCCTCGAGTTACGACGTTTCGAGGTTATGACACATCTCCCATTTACTGTATAAAGCCTTGTTTCGACTTAAGTGGTTTTGCGTCGTAAACGTCATAACGCGAACGTCGTGTTTGGTGTGCGCGGCGGAAGAATACACGGTTACGCGGCTCGTTTTTTGATAATTACTGTGTTAGGATAGGTGTTAGGATAGGATAAGTGCTTACAGTATGTTATTTATGTACAGTATGTACATATGTTCCGACTTACACCGAAAATCGGTTTACGACACTACCTAAGAACGGATCTGCGTCGTAAGTCAAGGACTACCTGTACTTATTTTCCACCATAATTTACAACTAAATTCTTTCAAAATCCTACAATGTGATTTCCTGGATTTTTTTTCTCATTATGTCTCCCATAGTTGAAGTGTAGCTATGATGAAAATTACAGACCTCTCTCATCTTTCTAAGTAGGAGAACTTGCACAGTCAGTGGCTGACTAAATACTTTTTTGCCCCACTGTATTAGGAGATAATCTAAACTTGTAAAGTTGCTTTGAGACAATGCTCCATTGTAAAAAGCACTATATATAGATCTGACTTGACTTGACTTGACTTGACAACATACAGTGTAGCACCCCGTGCTGAGTATGGAGCTGCCTAGTTGCAGACTTGTCAGAGTGCTCATCATGGAACCACTGTCTGCAAGTAACAGAACTGAACTTTGGAGCAATGGAAAAATAGTTGTCTGGTGCAGTGTCCCATGTTCTTTTCAATTGCGTAGATACAGGAACGTCTGCACCGTTTCCCTAGGGAAGTGACGGCACCAGGATGCACTGTGATAAGAAGACAAGCTGGCGGAGGCAGTCCTAGCTCTGGGTAGTGGTTTGCTGGAAAACCCTGGGTCCGGGCAATCATGTCAATCAATCCTACATAGATATTGTTGACCTAAATGTAACAGCATTTATTTATGTACTTTGATTTAGGAGAACAATGCAGAAAGTTGGTGAAGATCAATTTTAGGGAGGTGAAAACCATGAAAAGTGTTATACTGACCATCACTGAAGTGTTCAGTATAACCAATTGTACTTCCACTGTTTGTTTACAGATGGTCAATGCTTGTATGTTTCATATAATAAGGCTGTTAGCAGTGAGTGTGGCTGATTTCTAGTGTTGCAAAGGTTCAGGTACTGTTCTTTGGACCAGCAGATACATGGTTTAAGACTTAGCACTGCAAGCTGACAGTGTTGAGCAAGACCCACAATCCACAATTGCTTGGACTGTACACTGTAAGACTATTAGTTTGCTACTGTGAATCTGCAAAATTCCTAAATGTAAATATATATATATATATATATACAGTAGGGCAAAAACGTTTTTGGTCAGCCATTGATTGTGCAAGTTCTCCTACTTAGAAAGATGAGAGAGGTCTGTAATTTTCATCATAGCTACATTTCAACTATGAGAGACAAAATGAGAAAAGAAAATCGAGGAAATCACATTGTAGGGTTTTTAAAAAATTTAATTGTAAATTATGGTGGAAAATAAGTATTTGGTCAATAATACATGTAAGTATTTGGCATACATACATATACACACACACATACACATCATACCATTACCATTTTTCATACATCTTTTTTCATAGATAAAAAGAGAACCCAGTTAAACAAATGAGAAAAATTATTATACCTGGTCATTTATTTATTGGGGAAATTGATCCAAATTTACGTACAGTGGGGCAAAAACTATTTAGTCAGCCACTGATTTTTGCTAGTTCTCCTTAATGAGAGAGGTCATCATAAGTACACTTCAACTGTGAGAGACAAAATGAGAAATAAAATCCAGGAAATCACATTGTAGGATTTTTAAAGAATTTAATTGTAAATTATGGTGGAAAATAAGTATTTGGTCAATAACAAAAGTTCAACTCAATACTTTGCAAACATAACCGTTGTTGGCAATGACAGAGGTAAACGGTGCCTGTAAGTCTTCAGCAGTGTTGGCACCAAACACTGTAGCTGGTATTTGGCCCATTCCTCCATGCAGATCTCATTAGAGCAGTGAAGTTTTGGGGGGCAAAATGGACTGTCAAACTCCCTCCACAATTTCTATGGGGTTGGAGGTCTGGAGGACTGGCTAGGCCACTACAGGACCGTGAAATGCTTTTTTACGGGAGCCTCCCAAACACGTTCCCCAAGCGGTTCTTGTGGTTTCTTGTGTTTGGGATTTCATGTCATGCTGGAAGACCCAGCCACGTCCCATCTTTCAATGGGTCTCAATGATGGAAGGAGGTTTTGGCTTAAAATCTCAACCACACATGGCCCGTTCATCTCCCTTAACACGGATCCGTCGTCCTGTCCCCTCTGCAGGAAAAACAGCCCCAAAAGAATGAGGTTCACCACAGCTTCACAGTAGGTATGGTGTTCTGGGATGTAAACTCAGCATTCTTCTTCCTCCAACACGGCCAAGTGAGATTTTTACCAAAAAGTTTAGTAGTTTCATCTGACACATCCTCTTCTGGATCATCCATATGCTCTCTGCAAACTTCAGACGGGCCTGGACATGTGTACTGGCTTAAGAAGGGGGGGCACGCCTGGCCACTGCAGGATATTGAGTCCCTCTGGCATAGTGTGTTACTGATGGTAGCTGGTTACTTTGGTCAGCTCTCTGCAAGTAATTCATCAGGTCCCCTCGTGTAATTCTAGGGATTTTGCTCACCGTTCTCATGATCATTTTGAACCCTGGATGAAATCTTGCGTGGAGCCCAGATCGAGGGGATTATCAATGGGTCTTGTATGTCTTGATTTTCTTACAGTTGCTCACAAGGTGATTATTCACCACCACCTGTTGCCATTGTAGATTCACTCCTCCCAGCCTGGTGCAGGTCTACAATTTTCTTCCTGGTGTCCTTTAACAGCTCTTTGGTCTTGGCCATGGTTGAGTTTGGAGTCTGACTGTTTGAGGCTGTGGACAGGTGTCTTTTATACAGATAACGAGGTCAAACAGGTGCCGTTAATACAGGTAATGAGTGGAGGACAGAAGAGCTTCTTAAAGAAGAAGTTACAGGTCTGTGAGAGCCAGAAATCTTGTTTGTTTGTGAGTGACCAAATACTTATTTTCCACCATGATTTACAATTAAATTCTTTAAAAATCCTACAATGTGATTTCCTGGATTTTTTTTCTGATTTTGTCTCTCATAGTTGAAGTGTAGCTATGATGAAAATTACAGACCTCTGTCATCTTTCTATGTAGAAGAACTTGCACAATCAATGGCTGCCTAATATTTTTTCTTGCCCCACAGTGTGTGTGTATATATATATATATATATATATATATATATATATATATATATATATATATATACTTTTGGCAATATAGTGTATCTGACACTGCAGATAGGCCTACTATGTTTCCCATTTACATTTATGTCAGTTAGCAGACTCTATAGTGGAGATTTGAAAAATAATCCACCACCAGAAACCACAGATGAATGTGATTCATGGTAGCCTATTTCACTACTACTTAATGCTGTATCCTTTAAAAATCTAGCAAAGCTTGTAGGTACTAGAATTAAATTCTAATTCTTTCAGTACACTATCAAGCTGACAATAGTAACTTTGTGTATAGATGTAACCTTGAGTGTGTGTGTCGCTGTAATGGCCACCGATGCTGATAACAACATTAACCAAATAAACAATTAAACAAACAATCAATGACCACAAAGGGCAGACCGGGTATAACATGGGGAGAGTTGTAACACCACCAATTTCACCAGTCACAGATAAGATAGGAGTCATATGACCATTTCAGTGTTTACCCATTTCCCCACTGATCCCACATGGTGGTTGTCAAGGCTGGAAACAGACACAGATTCTATAAAGAAAAATCTAATTTTGAGGTAAGAAAGTAAATTTTTGAACCAAGACTATATGGTTTTTAGTACTTATTCTATTATAAATGAAACCATATGAATTATAATACATTAAATTGTAGTTTCTCAGGCACAATGTGATGCATTTTCCCCTGCTAATTAAAAACCACTATGCTAATACAGCTACAGGTGGGGTGGGTTGTAACACATCTTTAAAAAGTGTTTCAACCATCCCCTTACACACAACTAAGAAAACTTTCTTGATTTTAATAATTTTACAGAATGCCTAGGTACTGGAAAAGAAAGACTGACAGAGGTGTGCCTGCACGTTTTTCAAAAAAAAGCATATGACGTGGTCAGATCAGTTGCGAAGGCACATTGAATCTGCCACGTAACATTGAGCAGATACTGCAAATCACTGCAGAAGCTCAGAGACCAGTGATGTTCTCAGTGTAGGTTACTGGAGCAGCAACAAAGTTTTCTCTGAAGTGCAGCCGGAAGTGTTGGTTAACTATTTGAATCAGATCTGGGGACTGTAGCGTAGCGGTTAAGGTACTGGAGTCTAAACCAGTAGATTCAAGGTTCAAATCCCACCTCTGCCAAGCCGCTACTGTTGGGTCCTTGAGCAAGACCCTTAACCCACAATTGCTTAGATTGTAAGACTGTATATGTTGCAAGTCTCTCTGGATAAGAGCGTTTGCTAAATGCCAAATACCTGTATTATGGACTCATACCACATGAGGTATGAAATTGGATTTGAGTTTTGGTCAGTCACAGAAACATAGAGACATTGTTCTGGATGGTTCTTTTATTTCAATCAACCTCATTTTGAAGCGTACTGCATGGTGTGACCTCTGTTTTTTCCGGTAGTGGGGTAGGTTGTAACAAAGGAACACCCTGTATTTGACATCAACTCATAAGGTCTGAATTGGTGCTATCTGTGGTAAAGAAAAGTTTGTACTTTGTATAAAAGTTTGAGAACTCTAGCTCAAAAATTCAGTGAGTTACAAGTGCTGTAGCAAAAAGTGTTACCACCATACCCGGTCTCCCCCTGCCTAAATGAATCTATATGGCAAGAGAACATGGTCAGATAGCCAATGGGATTACATAAATGACAAGTGTATCAAGAGGTCACTAGGCTTGTGATGTCTCTTTGAAAATATCAGTCTTCTGAGTATTTTATTGTCCACAATATTTGTATTATTTGTACATGGAGGGCAGAGACTGACTGGCTTTTTTTATGTGTCAGTATCTAATAATTGCCTTGATATTAATGTCCTAACAATTATTCACCCAACAGTGAAGATTATTATTATTATTATTATTATTATTATTATTATTTAGTAGTAGTAGTAGCTTATGTTATGACAATGATTGCTTGAATTGTATTAAATGTTTAGGCTAAGTCTTATTTATGCACGTTTAGTTTTAATTGAGTCATTTTTAAAAACGGGTGTAACTGAGGTTACGAATCGCTAAAATGACAGAAATGACAGGGAGAGTGGCCTACGTACCGAGAGAGTATTAACCTTTCGTTATTGCGGATGATAATGCACGCTGATAGACGCTTAGTATGTGTAGTTTTTGTCCATTCGTTTGTGCATGGTAGAAATACTGACTGGTTATGTGAGCAAACGAGACGCGGAAAGCTATTGTAAATGTATTCCTTCAGTGTATATGCGGCTTTGGCAAATAGTTATTGGCTACCTTAAATAATTACAATAAGGCTAAAACTGTATTACATCAATGAACACGAATTGACTTAGAAAATCACTCTGTACAAAGTACACAGCGCTGCCATGAGAGTGTACCCTACTGAAAAATGATTCCAGGCGAGGTAGTGAGCTTGTCTGTGGCAGGGCCTGTGAGGCGGCTCGTGTGGAAGGACAGCGGCTCTCACGTTGCTGGTTTTGTTACACTGGCACAGGACAGAATAGCTGCTAAGACAGCCAGTGGATGTTTATGAATAAATAACCACCTAATTAAAATGCCGAGACAAAAAAGATACAAAGAAGAAAGGAACCAATGCTGTTGTATCAAATTCTTTTGTTTCACAAGGACAACAAAATAGACGATAGTGACGCAATGACCATCTTATAATGAAATATGCGGGCAACCACTAGGCTTAAAATTATGGTACTTATCTCAATTTAGGTGAGACGCTATCCTATTTCTAAACGTTGAATAATTAATCATGCTGTTTTATTATTGATACACTGCATTGCCGTGTGTTCACTACCAAATAAGGCAGTTTTAGTATGATATTTTCAGTTAATACAGATTTTTTTCCAATGACAACGCGGATCATGGTAGCCCATGAATAGGTGCAGTGTATGTCCATACACACACAAAAACCCAAGTGCTTTTTCCCCAGCAGCATGGATACCCTAACTGTGGACGATCAATAATGGTCGAACATGCTGGTGTGAGCCTACCTTAATGTTTGTCTATTTCCTTTTCAAATTTTAACATTAACCATGTTTAAAAAAGATCAGCATCTCAGATGCTATTCAAATAACATTTCAGTTTATTTTAGGGGAAAAAACTGTTTTTAAAAATGTGTGTAAAATGCACAATCATTTGAAGAACAAGCTATATATCTTATATAATATATCTTTTGCGAAATAACAAGGTATCAAGTCTCAGATACACAATTCACATAGCCTACTTCTACTTAAATGCTCATTCCAAAGAAAACACGAAAACACCTTTTATGAAACATTTCACTACGTAGAATATTCGTATCCAGTTTCCTGAATATGAAGCATGTTGTAATGGTCGGATACGCACTTCAAAACAAGACTTTATGACAACATGAAGTTGTGACTTTGGAACGAAAATGTAACATCAACAATATGATTATAAAAAAAAGCTTGGATCTAGGCTTCTTTTTTCATGGACAAATGTAGGCTATGCCATCCACATGGGGTATTTTGTTACTTTAAGGCCTGTGAAATATTAATGCCAAGGTAAGACGACACTTGTCAATTTGTTTTAATTGTTATTCCCATGACTGAATTGGTAGCAGCGTTCAGCTACGTGGTAACTGGATCAACGTGCGTGAAAATATAGGATCTGTCGGATCTCTTTGTTCCGCACTCTCCCCTATCATATAACACCCAATACTGCTGGTAGGAGCAGGTGGTAAAGGCAGAGAACTAAAGTTCAAATGGAACTGGGCATGATTGGGATAACGAAATTAATATTTTAAAAATGAATGAGCTGTACTCATCTTCTAGCGCCCATACCTTGGCTGATTGGAAGCTTATGTTTCCGTTTTTCAGAGCTTAATGAATGCCGCCTGCACGATTTCGGCACAGACCTGAACAGCCACTTTTTTGTCGTTGATGAAAAAGACAATGAGCCCTGGGTTTCATTTCACCGTCGCTGTCGCGTTTGTAAAGATGTAACCTGAGCCACGCCGGACACCATGGAAGAACGTGAAATTATTGTTTCGCTTTCTTTCCACATTAGTGTCCGTCTCATTATCAACAGCAGGTAAGTGGACTCGGCTTGTCCAGCAGAGAGGACTGTGGGTAAAGTAACGACTATATATAACCAAGCACAACGAACAGCAATATCGGCGACTGGAGAACAGTAGTAAGCCTACCCTTCACCGACCTTAGCGACAGTGTCGAACTTCGGCTAGACTGGAAATCTTGGCTACGCAATTTTTGTTTGCATGTTGTAGCCACGCAGGAGAAGGAGGAGAGATTACGCAAGACGGATATCGACAACAGTGGCGCCTATGGTGACGTGCTTAATGGAACTGACACACTAATTGAAAGTGTATATTTATGGTACATTTTTGTGCAGTATATGCAGATATTATATAGACAGATTATTCATATCGGGCATTTACCTGATGTTTGATTGTGATGCCTAACACTGAAGAAGGCTACATCAGGTGTCATTTGTTCAGTATGACTGAAGATGAGATGCGATGCGATGTTTTGTATATGCTTATCAGACTAATAATAATAATAATAATAATAATAATAATAATAATAATAATAACAATTCAAGACCTAGCGCAGGAGTGTCACTGTCATTGGAAAATGTCCTCCCCAAATCCTCTCTCTCTCTCTTCTCTCTCTCTCTCTCTCTCTCTCTCTCTCTCTCTCTCTCTCTGTCTCTCTCTCTCGGACTTTTAACCATATAAACT
The DNA here is from genome assembly GCA_025084515.1 of Ancistrus triradiatus. Lineage (NCBI taxonomy): Eukaryota > Metazoa > Chordata > Actinopteri > Siluriformes > Loricariidae > Ancistrus > Ancistrus triradiatus. The sequence continues at coordinate 125,610 of JAJAGP010000199.1, read as the reverse complement.
CTTTAAATTAACCAACAAAAAACTATAAGTAAATCGAAGTTGTCGTTTTTGTGAACGCGCAGTTCATTTATTTCCAAGTTAAGCGATACCATCACAAGCCATTTAACTACAAATTCGTTAATCTAGGTGAGCCTCAAAAACAAACAAACTAAAATGTGTAAATACGTAAAACACAATTTCAATATAGCTACAATTCCGTAATCCTGCGATCAGCTGACGCACAGGCTTTCGAACCCATTGGTCTGAGGGACTAAATCAGAGCATTATATAGAGTAGGTACTTTGTCTCACGTGAGCGCCACCTTAAAAGGATGGGGGCAGAACGTTCACGAGCTGACAGCACCAACGCACAACACAGAACAAGGTTGGATTATTTATGTTCTTCTGGGCTAATATATTTAATAGCGATGTTTTTGTCTGCCGCTGACTAAACCAGCGGTGTTTCCTTCGCTGAAGTACGCTTAGTGCCTAATATGCATTAGCACGAGGAGGCTGGAGTCTAGCCGTGACCTGGGGCACCTGGAACCCGTCACTGTCACCAAGGTACTCTTCAGGAGAACATAGACGCGTAGGGAAGGGGACAGAGAGAATAGGAGCTAGTGATCGGTGCAGAAGGTGTTATTCGATACCCAGGAAGTCGGCGACGACGCTTTGACTTCTTTGTCTCCAGCTGAGTCTGTGCGAACTCGGTACGCTAATAACGCGCTCCAGCGAAGGTAAGGCAAACCTGAAACAGTTTTATGTGAAGTCGAATTTATTGTAAATTAGTCGTGGCACGGCATTTAATGTTTTTAGAAAAGTAAACCCGCACGAAGTAAACGATTTCGAACCCGCACACCCAAGACCGACAGCCTACTATTTAAAGATCTTCTTAGATGTTTAGTTCAAGAACTCCGGCAGTCTTTTGCTTATATAACGAAAACGTTTCATGGGTAAAAAATAACTTAAGATAAGGAAGGTAAAATCCACAAACAATCAATAAACGAAAAGGCACGAATCCCATGTAAGAACATCAACGTTATTTCAGCTCACCTTCATCCGATATAGACAGGATATAATTGTATATTCGCTTAGGCTAGTTGTGTATAAAAAAACAAACAAAAAAACCCTCCAAAAAAACAAACAAATATATATATATATACGACATTCAGTAAAAAGGTGATGAATTCTTTCAGTAGCTGGTCATTAATTAGAAAGAGCGACATTAGGCTATATTTTTAGGTTAGGTTAGGTTATATATTTTTGGCCTTGTTATAATATGGTATTGTTAGGGAATTTACAAGAAGCGTATATTAATAAAATGGGGTAAGCTAACACCGGGCAGGTGTCTTTTAAACTAAGTCATTCATTGTTTGAGGGCTCCTCGCGTTCTGCACAGCCATTAATAGAAACAATAAGGGCTTGTAGTCATTGCGCAGGATACAATCAAAATGTAATAGTTATACAAGCGTAAGATTAATTTATGTAGACAGCCCCAGCTAGGGAAGAGGACAGAAAGCTTTAGTTTGCATGCATTGCTTGAGCTGGCAGGTGGAACGCTTTAGCATCATGTGACGGTGTCTTACAAACCGCTCCTAAAGTAACTGAAGTTGGGGAACTGCTGGACTTCGTAATCAGGCAAATGCGATTAACCGAGGTACTTTGCAACTGTCATTGAGGTTAACAAGAGGTGACCATGGAACGTTTGTCCTCTGCACATAAGGGCTGTGCTTTAAATGAGACACGCTATGTCAAGTTTGAAGATCTAGACCTATCAGTCAGTAGCAAAAAATAATGCCAGTGTTTACTGTCATAGATTAATGCTTATTGTAACATGTGCGTAAGTGCTTATTTGAAAATGTATACATTTAGATGTACTTACCAGTCATTCCATGTATGCTATTATAAAACATACTGTTTTTATTTTTTCAGCGAGGTCTACATGAAGAGGTATCACAAGGTAGACACACTGTGATTTCGTCAGATTTCCTCATCATTGAGAAGCAGAAGAGTGTTTTTTATTATGTTAAATGAAAATCCTTAATGAGTTTAAAACCATTTGGTTTTGTCCTGCTTTTCTGCAAAGCGTTTTAGCGTTATTGATTATTCTAGGAAATGGCAGTGGAGTCATGTTCGAGGAGCCATTTGGCAATGTAAAAAAAATCACTTAGAACATCATTTTTGAGCTGAATCAATTGGGGTTCCATCTTCTGCAGAAGGAAAGGGAGCAAGAGTTAATGGCTGCTTTTGGGCCCTCTAGGGTGTGGCTACCGACACAGGGGAAGAATTATACTTTGGATGCTGCGCTTCGTCTCAAAGATGGGTTTTAAACTCTATATGCATGCAGTGACAGAAGGAAAGTGTCACATTTTGGATTTGGCAAACTTAGGTCATGTGTGCATGATGGAATTGTGAACATTATGTGGTAGTCAAAATGTCTGTTCAAGACTAAGATTCAGGAAAGCAAATAGGGTTCTTTGGTAACATGTTCAGTCTATTGAGTTTGAAAAACACATTAATTGTACTATATTTTGATTGTCATCAGTAGCACAACTGGACTACACAGAGTGCATTGTGTGGACTTAGCCTGTTTTAATACTGTATAGTGAATGCAATTAACAGTTTTTAATAGACCTAACTAAGGTAAGACATAAGATGCTAAAGTTATTATTTTTGAGGATGGATGAATATATTTATTCGTACACAAACTGTAATATAAATACATGCTTGTAAGTTTGCTATGCTAGATGCTATTTGTCAATAATAAATAGCATGGATGGGGAGTATATATTTTCCATCATGGAGTTTGGTGTACATTAACTTTACCTCCACAGTTCTTTACACTGAAGTAATGATGACTCCTGTTCTGTGTATGGCACTGGTAGAATTCACTGTGAGAGCACACTATCAGTGAATTACCATAGGGCCATAAACAGAGCAGAGAAAGAACCACACAGTGTAGACATACAGTAGAGCTTTACGCAGATAAGCTGGTCAGTACATTTCTTGGCCCATTTTGGCACTAGCACATTTTTGCTTCTTTATATATTCGTTGAGCAATTATGTGTAGTGCCAATATAGGAAAAGATAAACATACGTCATCATTTTAGATCTCTGAAAAGCTCGCATAACTCACACATTTTGTGTGCCTAACTGAGCAGACAATAGAACAGTGACCTAACAAATCCCCCCTTCAGTCGACTTTGGGTTTTCTGCTATGTGTAACGTGAGACATGATCTCTGCAGGCACAAACCTAAAATCTGGGCGGCCAAGATTTGGCACTTTATTTACTATTAGTGCATTTTCATGGTTGTACTTTAGTACTTAAAGCAACATGTTTTATGTTGACATGTTAATATTATAGAGCTTAATGGAATAAGGCTGATATTTTAGTATATTGTCTAATGTTATGCATTTTATCATTATCAGCAAGTGAAGTCATTATGTTGCATTACCCATGTACAACACCATGTCTGTGATGGTTTTAGGTCAGTTTGTATGTATGCCTTTTATTCCTTTCAAGGAGACACAGATCGCTATTGTGGTGTTTGGCAATGGTAGAACTCACACTGGTAAGATTAAAAACAGAGTCCGGTGGTTCTAGACTTGCCAACTACTGCTTTAGTGCTCCAGTCAGCATCAGTGTAATCCTTTATTATCAAAGGAATGTACAGATCTCAAAGGACAATGTGAAAAAAGTGTTTATTATATGTATCTTTGATTATATAAGTGGATTCTGTATATGTCAGGAGGCTGTACATCTGTTTTTCTAGCCTTCAGTATGTAAGTGGCTGAAGGCAATAAAGTGGTCTGGATTCAACCTTTCCTATTTCCTAATATTTAGTTATAACTGTAGCATAATATATTTTCAATAATTTGTGTTATTATAGTCATAACTAATATAAAATCATTTTGCCATCTATTTTATAGTGTGCCCTGGGAATGCAAATTACCTGACCATGTTTTTGTTTGGAAATTTGGTTAAATATTTGGTTCACTACAAAAAAAAATGTAATTAGTGTGGTGTTATAGTTATCATTAAAACACTTGTTTGCAATTACACTTTCCAGCTTCCAGTGTTTTAGTTTTTTAAAATATAGAATAGCATAATCTATCTACAACAGAACATTGTCTGAAAGCAGCTTTACAAACATCTATGCCCACATCCGTAATGACCAAGCCTATGGTGACAGTTGCAAGAGAAAGCTCCCTTAATATGATGAGGAAGTGTGGGAGAACTCAGATTCAAAAAGGGACTCTTCCTTCTTGGCTGACCTAGATGTTATATGTAAGAATCGAATGCAGTTAAATAAATAGAATGATTATTTAAAAATAACAGGTTAAATACATGGGTGGGGCACAGTGGTGCATTGGTTAGTGCTGTTCCAGAGAGCCGGGCTTGAGTGTCTGCTCAGTGGAGAATGTTCTCCTTGTGTCTGTGTGGATTTCCTCTGGGTACTGCAGTTTCGGTCCACATTCCAAAGTCACACATTAGGTCAAACTGCTTCTCTAAAGTGTACCAGTTTGTGTGCGTGTTTGGGCCAAAGCTTATGTGTAACTGTGAAGAACAAATGTTCCTACAAGGATAGAAAGATCTGATGTTTTTTACCTTGTGGGAAACTTTTACTGGTCTTCATAAGGAAAATCACTTTTTGAAAAACTCCAAGTTTCTTTTGCAAACTCAAAAGAGCCAAAAGATTTGCTTTTGGTTACTGAGATTAATGTAAATGAGTTAGGTGTAGCTGTAGAATTAATAAGCTACGGTAATCTTTATGTCAATGGAAATTCCCCAAAGCATATGTTTACCTAGACTGTGTGCATTAAAATGGACTGGTGCCCTGTCCAGGGGTAATTATAACCTTGCACCCTGTGCAAACCAATACAGTTTGTGTGATGGTTTCACATAGTATTCGGATGCTAAGTGAACGTTGTATATTGTAAACAATTATGTTTTAGCCTCTTGGCTTGCACGGGTTACATTGCTCATATATTGCTACTGTAGTCCAGGGACGATTCTAGGAACAGAGCTTTAGAGCTCACACTTTTGAAGGAAGAACATCTGAATTTTGAGTAGGGGATAGACTGTGACTGATCTGAGAATATTTAATGGTTTGAGCCACCACTGTTATGTTTAAACCATATGCTTTCTATGGTTTTAACACTTTTTCAGCTTATCAGAGACAAACTTCCATTAAAAAATGTTTTTTTTACTATTTTTAGGGGATCTGGGACTCAATTTAGGGGTGCTTGAGGTTAAATTCTGTCAAATTGAATAAAATGTATGGCATTATAAGTCATAAAACCTGCATATCATTTTGAGTGAAAAGTATTGGAACTTTTAGTGCTAGGTACTAGAGACAGGGGTTGCTCAGTGGCAAAGGCTCTGTGCTATTAATTGCTACTAATTAAGAGGTTTTTATTTCACATCCCAGCTCCACCAAGCTGCCACTGCCACTTAACTTTCAAGTGCTCAGCTTAATTGTAAGTAGCTGAATAAGGTCATCTGATGAATGCTTTACATGTAAATGCAATAGTACCACTGTTTGAGAAATGCTGACATACTGATGGACAATAGTCAGCTACTAAAATGGCATAAAACCAGTGAGAATAGTGCATAATTATACATTAGTTACTAAAATAGCATAATGTCATTATAACAGTTCTGTCTTTGGTTTATACTGTTTCAGCACAGTTATGAAATGGTGTTTTTATATTAAAGCAGCTCCATTTAAGCCCTGTTTCAGTTTCACAGAAGGTTCATAATGTTACACTGTAGCTTAATAAGCAGCAGTGTCTCAGCCTTAGATCCTCTGTGCACTATGCATATAGTACTGTATACTTCACTTGGCCCAAATGCATCAATCCCGAGGCTTCAAACTCACAGGCTTTAAAGCCTGCTTGCAAAAACTATTAGTAGTCGGTTGTTTCTATTGTCTGTCAAATTCATCCTTTCTGTGAGAGGGGGCAGTTATTGTCTGATAAAAGCCGCCAAATTCTCATAATAGCTTTGTCTCAGGGGACACAATCTGTAGGAATCTTGCTGCAAATCGCAGAAGCATCAGGTATCAGCGATGGACTGTAGCCCAATTAACTCTAGAATTGCTGTTGCAATTTGTTTCTATTTAAAGTAGGATTTTAGTCGAAATGGCTGTATTAAATTGCTTGAGAGTATATGCAATAAAAATACAGATATTTTGAACGTTGCCTGGAAAGTTCTGCCGAAGCCATTTCTTCTTGCACATCTCAGGAAGCTTTGTTAGTCCATGTGCATATCTTTTAAGCAAGAGTAAAATTGCTACTTTAGATTTGTTTTGCATTTGATACCATTTAGTTCTACAGAGCACAAATTAAACAAGACGTGAAAATAAAGATTTATAGAGATGTGAGGGACCAGGACTCAACTGTGCTTACAAAACACTTGTATTCATGCCCATGACATTGCAGATAACTTCTAAACACATAGCTAGTGCAATTTTAGTCAGCATTTCCCTTGAGTTACTCACCTTACCCAGCAAAGTGAGCTCAGAAGTTTATACAGGTTGTCACCTTGACATCAACAGCTTCTCTCCTGCTGCCATTTTAACCGGTCATCTTCTTACTCATATTCTTACTCATATTGCAAATTTTGTTTGTTGATCAAGAAAAAAGAGGGTATATTTAATGCACCCCTGCTTGTTTCTACACTCATTGTCCATTTTATCAGTTCCACTTACCACATAGTTGCACTGAAGCCCATCTTTTTCCCTGCATACTTTTTTATTCCCCTTTTCTCTGTTCTCTGATGGTCAGGACCCCCACAGATCAGGCACTATATAGGTGGTGGATTATTCTCAGCACTGCAGTGACACTGATGTGGTGGTGTTGTGTCTGTGTCTGTTGTGCTGGTATGATTGGATCAGCACAGCCGTGCTGCTGGAATTTTTAATCACCTGAGTGTCACTGCTGACCAAAAATGTCCAGCCACCAGCATCCTGTAGGCAGCAGCATCCTGTGAGCACTGACGAAGGATTTGAGGATGATTAATACAAACTGTGCAAGAACAGATGATCTACTGTCTCTGAGTTTACATCTACAAGGTGGAGCAAAATGGAAAATGAGCCTAATAGAGTGCGCAGTAAGAAAACACGGTGAGTAAACACTCCAGCAGCACTGCTGTGTCTGATTCAATCGTACCAACACAACACACGCTAACACATCATCACCACACCAGTGTCACTGCAGTGTGGAGAACCAAAATAATAGCTGTTCTGTAACTCTACAGTCTGCAGTTGTAGCATCTATAAGGTAAGCGGAACTAATAAAATGGAAAATGAGTATAGTACAGTTGTATATATGTACAGGTCCATCATCCCAACATATGGGGTTGAGATTCATCTGAATCTTAATAACCAACCAATTCTGCTTAAACTAATAACTAGTTTCCCATGACCTTATTGAACAAACTGATTTTTCCCATTCCAGCCATTTTTTTTTGGTTATTTATTCATGTGTTTTAGGTATTTGTGTTTCATGTCACCAGTTCCCTTAAGCATCTGGTGATGGACCTCTATTATAACACTCCCATGTACAATTTCGTCATATGGTTTCCTTCAGAGTTGTAGTTACGTTTTGGTGCTGTTGTGCAGTGCCCTTTTGCCTTTGTGTTGTGTATTACTGCCATTAGACATCATCCCAAAAATTAATAACTGTCTAATTTGTGCACAGAACATTTATTTATTCATTCATTTTTAAAATCCTGGTCAGGGTCGTGGGAAAGCTGATGCCGTTGGCACAGGGCGCAAGGCAGGAACAACCGTAGACAGTGTGCCAATCCATTGCAGGGCACCCACATGCTCACACACTAAGGGCACTTTGGAAACACCAATTAACCCAACACACATCTTTGGACTGTGGGAGGAGACCACAGTACCCGGAGTAAACCCACGCGGACACAGGGAGGGCATATGAACTCCACACAGATGGGACCAGGGACGCTGCCAGTTGACTAACCGTGCTAGCCGTTGTGCTACTGTGACGCCCTGTTCACGCAACATTGCCTCAAAAATGTTTTTGGACATACTGATGGTCTTTGCAACCTCGAGACGTGCAACTTTTGCTCTTGTTGTTCAGTATTTTTTATTAAAGTGGACATTTGGACAGACACTTTGAAGAGATTTCTGTAGGTCTTTTGTCGTTTACCCTTTAGAACATTTTCAGCCACTACAACTTTGCACATTCTGCTCTTGGTGTCACCTTTGCGCTACATTTTACTCCATTTGCAGAAGCTGCTGAACATTAAGGTCTTTAAAAGTATTTCTTAGCCATTTCCAGAATGATGCATCTCTATGCTTCTCTACTGTTTTATTATTAGGACATGGTTCATATGATCTTTTTGAGGTAACAAGCTCATAATTTGTGTGCTTTTTGATGTGTCATGGAAAGTGTTTTAAAGTTAAGAGACATTGGATGATTTACTGTCACATGACTCCCTGTCAGCATTTGTCATAAGAAATTAAATTTCGTGGAATGATTAGATTGAGCCAATTTCCACAAGGTCATCACCACTGTAACAAGTTGTAATATATTGAAAATGACTATAGAATAGGCATGTAGAGTTGAATACTCAATACTTATACTATTTTCTCTAGATACTGTACATGGTTCCCTTTGGCACTTTCTGAAACAGCCTAGTAACATATAGTAAGTATATTATGAACACTAAAATGAACATTTGCATTGTACTTGTATTTTGTATCTTTTGCATTATGAAAGAATTGTAAAAATAAAGGCTCTGACAGATGCCATTTGAAACTTCATCTGCTATAATTGATTTGTGGGAATCTCTGTTGATGTGGCCTTCTCCAAATGGGCTACAAAGCTCACATTACTCCCCAACCCCCACCTTGCCATCTCTGGCCATGTGGAGTCGTATAGCAGAGTGTAAGAAAGAACGGCAGGTAATACTGATATAGAAGGAAGGAGAAACAAAATGGACAGTGAAAAACAGGGAGTGAATAAATGGAGAAACAGACTGAGAGAATACATTACCTTTTCACTAATTTGAAGGGAACAAAAGCTTTCATTTATAGTGCATTTTTTAACACCATGCCTAAGGCTGATGACACATATGACAACACATAAGGTTTATTTGATTGTGACATAATCAAAGCTTGCTTTTCTGGTTCATGTGTGTGCCAGCAATGGAAGAGAAAACTTTGGGTAGATCAAATATGTTGGTTAAGTTCGTAATCTTTCTTTTTCTCCAACACATTTTATCCATTTGTTTGCTGGTTAGCATCACAGGGGTACTGGAACCTACCCCAGAGAACCCAGTGTGAATACATAAGCATGTCTTAGGTGGGACGTCGGTCCATTTTGTCTTCTTCTAAGCCAGCCAGGTGGTTACAAAGGAGTAGCTTTTACCTGCATCTCCTGGAGTCTGTTTCCTGAAAACTAAATTAAATTAGCCATAGCCTAGACCTGAAAAGAAAGTTGTCAAATAGTGAGCAAGCTTGTGTTTTCTAATAAAGGAAGAAATATTTAAATATATTTATAATAGGAAAGTATTATATTGATGTATTATAACTATGCAATTGTATTAGATTTAAGTTACTTCTTGAGGGTAAACACAATGTTTTGTGAACATGTAACATGATACAACAATGGAGATTCCAGTGATAAAAATGGAAACTAGATAAGAGCATTGCAGAAAATATGCATGGAAGCTAAGATGCGATTTAAAAACACAACATTGTAACAAGTGGGTGTAGGAGTTTGATAGATGTTTAATGGGATTCATTTGAGAATCATAAACATAGCTGGTGCCAAGACATAGACAGTCACAGGGATAATCAATATTCAAAACAGAAAGGAAGGCTGGGGCAAACTAGAAAAAAGCTAATAGGCAAAAATACACAGCCTTATAAATGCAGTAGAAATCCACATGTTGCAAAATATTAAGTTAAACATACAGTAGTGAGGGACACACAGACAGGGTAAAAAGCAATAGGTGAGAATAATTAACACTCAAAACCACAAGAAAAGAGACAGTAAACAGCACTGCCAACAATGTGCTGCATAAAGGTATGACGACACCAAGCTGGAAGGACCTGCTGGTGTATTAGAGTGCATGGGCTGGCAGCGCCACTTGACTGCATGACTGCGCAACAGGCCAGTTGACAGCTGATGAAATTTCGGTGGCCATGAGAAACTGAATAAATATATGACCAGTATTTCCTGTTCATTATGCAATAAGGAATGCTGACCTGAAAGTGGGACCTAAGAATATAAGTGAGTGCGAATCAGTCAGGGGGCATTTGTAGACGACTTGTCATACTGGGGAGTTTGGAGGGGCACAGCTGTACTCCTCTGCTTGCCTATCAGTAGGGGCACAACTGTAAATAAAAATAAGCCTGTGGGTGTTACTCTACCATGGATAAGAAACGAAGAACAAATTAACACTAATTGCATTCATTTTGTTTATGCTAAAGTAACTGAGGTCTTGTGTGTTTTTGGAAGGTTATATGGTTTTAAGTGGATAGCCAAAACAAACATTAGCTATCATTGCCTTGCCTTTAGTGAGGCTGACTTTCTTGCAATAAATAGAAAGAAACTGGTTCTAACTGAAAGCGTCATGCTTTTGGACAGATGCTGGGGCATTATGGGAAATATAGTGCCTGTAGTGATTTACATGGTGTGTCCTGTAGTTCTGCTCTGCAATCCAGGACAAAACTGACTTTTTACTGCCGTGATTTCAGCGGGGCCCAGTTGGGCACATGCCCTGGTAAAGTGGGTCTGATGAAGCCCATGGTACCAGTGTAGTGCAGTGGATGTAGATGGTATTCCAAATGGCTTCCTGCCAATACATACATTGCCATTTCCCTCTCCTTTTATTCGTGTTAATTAGTGGCTGACCATAAGGTAATGTACACTATCAGACTGCAGAGGGATTTTTGCTCTTTTTATTTACATGTGACACCTGACGTAGTTGGAAGGCACCATTGGGACTCAGCCTTGGGTCCCAGTGGTGGTGGGCTAGTGTCTGACAAATTATTGTTAAATCAAAGTATTATAGAAAATATGTATAATTATATAAATATGTATTATATATCAAAATATTGTACTTAAGATTATACCAATTACATTGTACTTAAGATTATACCAAAGAAACTGTTGTTATGGATAAGAAATGGTTATGTTCATTTTGAGAGCTCAGTTTTCTGTCAGCAGCAGTTAAGCATGAGAATCAGGATGTTGACAGATATGAGCACAATGTGAGTATTTACTGAGAGATCTGCTCAAACTCAATGGGAGATGTGAGATTACTGGAGTCTTCTTGCTCGGGAGAAAATCCTGAAAGACAGCAGACTTGAGTAAAAGTCTGAGTGTTGTCTAAGAAAACCTACAGAGATATTAAGGAGATCTCCTTTGTGACTATCTTTTGCTGAGGGTTTCCACTGTCTCACACAGTACACACAGTAATTCTCTCATAATAATGAGTAAAATGAATTAAAAGAAATTCATCTTTTTGTGATTTAGATTAATCTCACAATGAAAAAATATGAGAAAAACAACCTTTAATTGCAGTAAATTCTGTCTAAGAAAATCCCTCAGCAAAAAATACACTGAGTGGCTACTTTATTAGAGACACCAGCCTCTTTCACGACAGCATTGTCCCTGTTTGGACATGTGCAGCATAAAATCAAGTGAGCTGTGGATCCATTTCAGTGTGAATACACGTTAGAATGGGAACGTCAAGCAATCTGAGCGACTTCACTAGTAGGCTAGAATAGGCAGGGCCAGTCTTGTGGGGGTTTCAAGTGCAATGGTGCCGAGAATGGTAAAAGACTCACCTGAAAGGGGTCAGAGGAGGATGTAAAAGAATTGTTCTGACAAACAGGCGGTGCACAGTCAAGCAAATTGCAGATAAATACAGTGCTGGTGCAACAACTAATATGCCCAAACGTTCCTTAGCATTTATATATATCAGTCATTCTTCAAAAATGGGAAAGACATGAGAACACACAATTCAATTCAAATTTCAGTTAGGGTGCCAGGGAATGGCTATAATATAACTACTCAAGTGAAAATGCCTACAGTTAGGGAAATAAGTAATAAGAAATAAGTTTCTAATCAACTGGAACAGGGCATCCTTGCATTAGACTAAGGACAGAGCTAGGGGTTCCATTTCAAAGAGTTTTGTGGTAATCTGGAATGTTCGGTTGATGTCTTCTTGCTTCTCATGTGCGACTACTCAGGTTTGTTGATTTCTGGGGAGGTGGGTTGCTGATGACTCGTGATCTGTGGCTGTGTGACCTTCTGGTTCTTCCCTTTCCATCTATGCTTTTATAGTTAGTGCTGCCAGAGTCTCATGCTACACTGCAAAATATACTCTGTGTTTATAGCATCCCTGTTTTCTCTCCATGCTCTTCTTCTGGTACCAGTTCTAGTTTTTAAACTAAGATGTCCTGGTACCAGTTCCGGCTCTTCTCGAGCGGTTATTCTGTCATCAGTTCCAGTTCTCATACCATTACTCAGACCACATCAGAAGACAACGACTCCCCCTTCCCTCCTGCAGTCAACTGGGCATGCCATGGCAACAACACGTACCTGCTGAGGACATGTGAACCTGCAGGGAATGTTTACTGGAATAAATAATGCAGAGACTCACTCATTCTCTACCTTACTATATTTTTACAATTGTCTTATGTTCTAGGGTTTTATATTATTTATTTTAGTATACTTTATAATACTATATATAATATTGACTTGACAAGCTTGCCTGGACAAGGATCCAAGTTAGTTTTGCCCCCATGCACAGTTAGGAGGACGGTATGACAGGCAAGAAAATTGCCAACAATTGTTGGAGAGTTACAAAAAAAAAAGTAGCATCAGATGCCACCTCCATGCCAAAAGAAGCCATTCCTATCATATAGTCACAAAGATAAGGACCTGGAGATGCACCTGCTGTAAGCTACTGGTACTTTGTGTTGTAGGTCAGATAGAAAAATAGGCTTTTTTCGAATAAACAGCTAAACAAGGTGGGTTTGGTGTAAAAAGAAGGACAAGTACACTGAAAAGAACCTGGTGCCCACAGTCAAGTATGGTGGAAGCTCTGTGATGTTGTATCTGAATTTCCCCCAAATTCCCTGTGAACCAGGCCAGGAAAATACCAGGCCATTTTAATTAAAACATGTCTTCCTTTGCCAAAACACAAAAATGGGCCAAATCTTCAAGCAGGAAAATGACATAAAAAACATGTCTAGATCAAGTCAAAAATGACACAAACAGTCCCCTGATTTAAACCCCATAGAGAACCTGTGGGGAGAGTGCACAAGAGATCTGAGGAGATTCTGAGAAGATGTTCTCTGCAAATTCCCTGTTCTGTATTCTGTAACCTTATAAGATGGTAAAGACGAAGATTATGTGATGTTTTATTTTCAAAGGGAGGCTGTACAAAGTATTAAACGCCGGGGTGCTGATAATTGTGGCACGTGGTGGTTTTGATAAGAAATATTGATATCCATTGTTATTTGTGTATTTTGTCATTTTTGTGATCCATGTGGTTTGTCTGGTGTTAGATGCTACATTGAGTCTTAGAAAAGTGTTGTACAAATGTCACATTATTATAATTATGATTAGCTTATACAGGGATACATATTGACTGTGTGCCGGCGGTTAGAGGGGAAATAATCAACAAGGTCTTTGGCTAGCAGCTGTGTGCACTGGTGGAAGGATGGTGTTCAAAAGAAATGATTAGTAGAGATTAAAGCTGTGCCCCAGAGGTCTGTGCAGTTGCATATTTCAGAAATGCCTTGTGGAGATTGGGGTGATCGAGTCGAACCTAGCTTGATGAAAGAAAACATCTAAATGTGTACAGCTAGACCTTTAAGGAGAGATTTGTTAAAATGAAAGAAAATACTTTACTTGCTTTTATTAGAGCAAACAATAGACACCATTAATGTTTCTGTTAAAGGCTAGACTGGGACATAGTTTAATACTACAGGCTTCGCATTTCTGTTTTCATAAACTCCACCGATGTAAAATCCTTACTTCATATAATTTATGCTCCTGCACCAGGCACAGGCAGAGTATATAAAAGTAGTTGTAAGTGAATAATAAATGTACTTTGCTGAATTCATAAAAGTGCTTAATTAGAAGTAAGTAGAATACATTTTGAAAAAGCCCATGTGAAACAACACTGTTTGTTGTAATTGGCAAGGCAATTTATGAGCAGTATCACTATATCAACAATATTTGACCCTCATTTTTGGTAATATATCTGCAATGTTTTAAAAATATATCGGTACGGATTATTGAGTGTATACTTATTGAGAGATAGTCATTTAACAGATACTCTTGTCCAGAGTGACTCACAGCAAGTACATTCTTACAATGTGGAATCCAAACAGTTGTGGTTTAAGGGCTTTGCTCAAGGGCCAGTGTGGCCCATAATCCAGTACCCTAACCACTGTGCCCCTACAGATTGACAACACAGTAAAGAGTACAAAAAATGAATTGGTATGAATGCCTTCTATATCTAAATTTATATACACTGATGAGCCAAATATCATGGTCACCTAGTCTGCAAGGATATTTAGGTAAGTGGCACATGTCAAAATAATATCCACATGAACATTTCCGAGAGCATCACACGTCTTCCACCCACTTGTCTCCTTCCACATTACATAACGGGATATCCTTCTCTGCCCTTGTGCACTTGATGTATTTAGGATTGTTCCCTCTCTCTCTCTCTCTCTCTCGCAAACACACACACACTTCATTCATATAACCTAATGCATGTCCTTGGAATGTGGGAGGAAATCTGAGTACCTGGAGAAAGCCCATGCAAATATGGTCAAGAACATACAAACTTCACACAGTGTTCGAACTGTAATTCAAAATCTTCTGGTCTCCTTGTCAAGATCATGGACTATATACACCAGGCATTAAACAAGGCATCAGTTCAGCATGTATTTTACACCTTAAAAAAGCCACTTAGAGAGGCATTAACAGGCATTTTTACATGAGGTTGGTGAAACTCGGCGGAAGTGTAAGTGAAGGTAGAAGGAAACCCACAGATCTATAGATGCTAATTCTAGGCAGAGTGTAGCTGGGCGTCAGGACAAAACCTAGGTAACTGTATAACTGCACTGCCATGCCACCCGAGCTATTTTTAGGAACAATCCCAAATTAGAGTATATTCTTGGCAATACTGTCACAGTGAAGATGGGACCGATGGCTTTGTACTGCAGTTTATAATCCAGATGCTCAATGGGATGTTCAGAAATACTGTGATGTCTGATGGATTAGGCCTGTCTGTTTTCTGCCTCTCTTCTACAACAGAAGGTCTTAAACAACAATGACCTTAAATCCACGCGTTCCAAATGGGGGATGGGTCAGAGCTTCTGTTGCAACAAGGACTGTTATAATTTGATCCTATCCAAACTGACCCTAAAACAAAAAGCCTGACAGAATCTGGGAACTTTGTATGAATAATTGCTGTGTTTTGTGTACGAGTTATTAACTGTAATTTTCTTATTTACAATGGTGACTGAAAGTTCATGAACCGTTTATAACCTTCTGTATTTTTGTGTAAATATGACCAACAAACGTCATCAGATTGTCACTAAAAAGTAGATAAAGAGAACCCATTTAAACAAATGAGATAAACATATTATACTCGGTCATTTATGCATTGAAGATAATGATCCAATATTACATATCACAACAGGTGTATGGAAGTATATCATGGCAACAGAAGAGGAGATTTCTGAGGACCTCAGAAAAGAGTTGGTCAGGCTGAAATGTTACAAAACGTGTTTGAACTCCACCAATCCACCACCCAACAGACTGTACAAATGGCGAAAACTCAACATCCTTGTTACCCTCCTGAGGAGAGGTTGTGCAACAAAAGACGAAATGGTCTCTCCATGAACCAGGCGCATAATAGTCCGAAGGAACCTAGGGTACATTTACAGCATTTAGCAGACGCCCTTATCCAGAGCGACTTACCATTTTTTTTACAGTCTTACAATCCAAGCAATTGTGGGTTAAGGGACTTGCTCAAGGACCCAACAGTGGCAGCTTGGCAGAGGTGGGATATGAACCCTGGACCTTCTGGTCCAGAGTCCAGTACCTTAACCGCTAGGCTACCACAGTCCCAGTATACACATAATTTAAATACAAACATACTTTTATAGTTACCCAGCATGAAGTATAGCATTTCTGTGCAACGTATACGCAGCAAAACACTTAGGTGGGGGGTCAGGTGCTGGGGCATACAAAACGGGTGCTAATGTGTTTTTATTGTGCTTATGTTTTACATTGTTAGAAGGGGTAGTACAGCAGAAGAGCTTACAAACCTGGGAGCTGTTAAAAAAGGTTACATATCTGTGACTGAATCCAGGGAACTGGAGTTAGACATAAAAACCCCAAACATTTAAAACCATTACATCTCTGTAGAATAGTACATTGTTTACCCAATGGGACAACGTAGCTCTCTACAAATAAACGTCATTAAAAATTCCACTATCTATGGAGACAAGTGAATGTGTCATTTAATAATTTCATATTGGTTTGCATTGTCATAATCTCTTTATTTGGTCAAAATATTGCATAAAGATGAGAGCTAGTTTGTTCATGCTACAGTATGTAGCTAACAGTTGTGGCACTGTTACACTCTCTTATTCTGTAATAAAACACAACATGCAACTGAACTAATACACGAGTTGCGAAATTATTTCCTCCCAAAAAGTCGGTGTTTAAATGCAAATATGTTTATTGCACAATAATCAACCCATTGCAATTTTATTTGACTTATATAGTGGCTTTAACTTTAGACACAAAGCAGCTTAAAAAAACAGTCTAGACAGCAAATGAGCATCCCAGAGGTGAAAAGTGGAAAGGAAAAACTCCCTGAGACTAATAAGGAAGAACACTTATTAGAGAGGAACAAGGCTTTAATGGGGAGCACATCCTCCTCTGGAATGGACTACAGGATTAAGGAGATCCTTATCTGGCCAAATATAAAGGAATTTCAAGCAGTATTGTGAATGACATGAGATGCTTACTGTAACAACATGTTGTGAACAGTCCTGAGAGAATAAAACCGAATGTGAATCAGTTAATAGTCTCACATCTGATCTAAACACCATCCAAGAGGGTATTTGTAACTTTCAATTTATTCAGTCCAGAGGTACTTTAATGTCAGATTTAATATCAGGTTACTTTTTGTCTGTGTGTGAAATAAGTCTGATCATCTTTTGATAAACATATGGACCGAACACATTCAACAAAACCTGTGGCTCAGTAACTGTAAAGTGAGGCATGGCTATTTCATAGAAAAACATGCGGTGAAAAAATGAAGTGTGATAAAAGCTAACAAACACAAAGTCACATGTAAAATGCTTCCACTAATCTACACCGGTTGCATCCCATGCAAGCGCACACACTGAGGAATAGCACAAACGTCTTGTTCTGAAACCTGAAAAGAATTCAATCAGCCACAAAAGGGGGGGTTAACTCATGACTGTTAATGCCACACTGAAGTTGGTCCATTTATTTGTCGCTTACAAGAAATATGAAGAAAAACATCATTTGAAACACTTGTATCATAAAACTAAAAAGCAAACAAAACATTCGGACAACATTTTTTATACCTTTAGTTTACAATTCCCAGTTAAAATGATCATTTTACCCAACATCATGAAGGCTGTTCCATTTCAGACGCTTCTTCATTTAACAGCAGAGAGACCTTTTAATCTGTTTGACTTCCAGGCGTTTCACTGTTCTAAGGTCACGACTTCCACAGCTTGCCCATCCAACGTTACAGTGCTGTCGAGGCGTGTGGCAACAGGAGCCATTGCAACTTGAACAGGCCGATTTCCCTGGGCCAAGCTGGTAACTACAGTCTGATACATACTTACTGGAATCTGGACTAGACCTGAAAAGAAAGAAAAATAAAGGAATAAACCGAGGGTAAAGATGTTAAAACAAAGAAAGTCTGCATATCCGTCAGTACTAAGCTCCAAACAGCAAGAAATGGGTGCAAATATTTAAACACGCATCACTACAGTTAATTAAGTAGCTTGCTCAACTTCTATGTCCCATATTTTGATACAAGGGAAAATGTGCTTCCCATTATTCAAAGCAGATCAGGAAATGAGGAACTGGTTATTCTTATCTTTTAATCAAAGCTAAGAGCTGTAAGATAATAGTTTGTATTGATTTAAACATTCATGTAGAAAATGTCATTAGTTGGATCCAAAGACTTTTAGGGAGGACTATTTCTATCTGAAAATAACATATGTAGTAAAATATGAAGAGAGAACATATCTGTGCAGGTTAAGTACAACTACAGCATGGAAATGCTGGGACTTGAACTCAGCACCTTCTGATTAACAACAACCTAACCTCTAACAGCTGCACCACCACAGTCCAACTACTACTACTACTACTAATAATAATAATTAAAGAATTGAAATATTTGACACTCTCACCCAGAGTGACTTACAGAAGTGCTTTGCATACTTGTTTGCTAAAATGTTTTATTAAAGGTGCCACAGTGATATAAACAGCATCAGTAGCTGCAAACACACGGTAAAAAGCAGGATCAGTAATTAGGCGAATTGACTTCAGCTACCCACTCTGCTGAGACCATTAGAGACAATGCAGACTGTGTGTATGTGATTAAGTGGTCATGTTGCAGTTCGAGTTGAGCCCTTGCAATACAGATGGCAGGGAGAGGAAGAGAGTTGAGAGAAGTGATGCAATAGAAATAGTAGTGGGCAGGGCTATAGTGCTGCACTGCAGAACAATGGGGCAACTGAGTTATCCACGCCCTGCTTTTTCTGCACCGGATTTTCTCTTCCACCCTTCCTCACCATCTCTGCAAAATACACCCCCCCCATCTGTGTGTATTTTACTGCTAGTTTATGAGGTACAAAACTGCAAAATATACAAGCAAATGGTTTAAATAATATAATTAGTTTAATAAAAGAACTAGAATCATTCAGTTTATAACACCCGATTTATATTACATGTCAAGTAACAATCCTGAACTTTCTTCTGTGTTCTTGGTTCTTTAGCATCACTTTAGAACACACACTGTGCTGAAGTTATATGACACACTGAAGGATGAGGTGGGGTAAGGACTGTCAAACAGGTTCAAATGCAAATGCACTTGCCAATTAGTTTAACCAAATAAAATGAATATGCTTCAATTAAACGACAATAAAAGGGTTCTAGGTGCTAGAATGAGCGAAACAGATAAATGAATAAATAAACCTGACAATGAACAGTAGTACGTGTATTAACGTGGGCAGACAATCCTAAATGCTTTAGATGTCAGAGTGAATTGAGACATATGGTCTGATTTTGCTTAATTACGTTGTGTCTGATTGCAGTTGCTTATGTGAAGGATCATTACGGGGTGAAGTACCTCTGCCCCCCTTAATCACAGTGACATTGAGGACTGCTGAGAGGCACAGGGAGGCGCCAAGTAAAGCAAATCAGTCCTACCCACTTCAAAGCTGCTCCTGCAGGTTCAATTTATTGATTGAATGAATGAGGTCAACAAACTCAGCCTGTCTGAGCTACTGAGTCATAACTACTGAATAGCTGATGTTTGCTTATTAAAACAGCAGCTCCGCATGCACTACAACTTGTCACGCCCTTGCACCCCCATCCGCAAGTGATTATTACAAAGTGGCCGACCAAGTTTCACATACAACCGGGTGGTCTAATGATGTAACACCTTTCTGTTTCCCCATCAGACAGCACACACCACAACACTGAGACTGAGACTAATGGTCAAAAGCAAATCTCAGCCTTTTCATACTTCTTGTGTCATTTTAAAGGACATTAATCCAATGTGCAAGTGTTTATCTGTAAGAATCCTGCCTGTGCCAGCTTACTCAATCCGACTGACAGCTGGCCTTGTGATTAGACTATGTACTAATAATGGAAAGGATCAAAGCACGAATAAGAGGGGGAATGAAAGGGCTACACCAAAACACCCCAGAAGATAGGATTCTGGACCAGGCAAATAGGCATAAGACTTATACCTGTAAGGCTATTATAAGGCTATTAATGTATCTGTACACAGAGCACTTAGTTAGGGACATGTGCTTTACTATGCACAACATCATGCAGAAATGGGCCAGCAGTTTCACATAACGATCACATCAAAGATCAGAATGTGGAAAAATATGATCCCAGTGAGTTTGGCACGACTGTCAGTGTCATACAGTCTGGTTTGAGTATTTCTATAACTGCTGATCTCCTGGGATTTTCATGCACAACAGCCTCTACAGTTAGAATGGGGCAATAATGAAAAAATCCAGTGAGTGCCAGTTCTGCGGATGGAAATGCCATGTTGATGAGAGAGATCAACCGAGAATGGCCAGGCTGGTTTGAGTTGGCAGAAAGACTACAGTTACCCAGATAACCATCCTGTACAACTGTGGTGAGCAGAAACGTATCTCAGAATGCACAACACAACACATCAAACCTTGAAGCAGATGTGTGGTTCAGAAAGTAACAGCAAACTGCAGCACAAGCTCATCTAAATTTGACAACTGAAAGGAAAACGTAGCCTGGTCTGATTAATCTTGATTTCTGCTTGGTCACTCAGATGTTGGGGTCAGAATTTGGTGCCAACAGGATGAATCTATGAACCAAACCCACCTCAGGTCTTCTTGCCACCTTTTGAGAACTGTATTCAAGTGCACACTTTTCCTGCAGACATTGTTTGTGTGTGTGACCTCCTCTTTTCTGAAATATGTGTGTGCAGTATAATACAATATGATATGTTACATAAAAAACAGTTTCTCCTTCCAGGAATGTGTGTGTGTGCTTTTTTGGGGGGGAGGGGCTTACTGAGTGAATGAGAGAGGGCAGTGGTAGGGGGGAGACAGAGCAAAGTGTAAGGAGGGACTAAGTGAGTCAGGCAGGCACCTGTTGATATGAAATAAATAAAAGGATGGGAAACAGCATCTTTGCTATCTAGTAGATACAAGTACACTACAGTATCCCATATGGCATTGCTAAGTACAATATATAATATGGTGTTTGGATCTCTCTCTCTCTCTCTCTCTCTCTCTCTCTCTCTCTCTATATAGATATAGATATATATATAGAGGAGATAGATATAGATATATAATAGAGGAGAGATGTATATGGATGGATATATAGATATATATATATATATATATATATATATATATATATATATATATATACACACATATATACACACATATATACACACACACCACACATATATATATATATCTATATATATATATATATATATATATATATATATATATATATATATATATATATGTCTGCTTAGACTAAACAGAACTGTGCACACAAACACCACTCATACAGAAGCATGCACACACAGGCACACACACCATCTGTCCAAGGAAAGCCCAAAGGATTATTATAGACCAGCTTGCCTGGTCTGCAGATCTCCTTCTCATCTCCTGTGTCATCTTATAATACACACTTCCAAATATGTTCAGTGAACCTACTGCCAACCAGTAACAAAGGACAGAAACATTGCTGTAGAAGTAAAGAACTTCAGTAGTTATGACTGATCCACATTTTTAAAAGAAAAAATCTAATCCAACATGAGCTGTGAAAGCACAACACGACCGGAACCACACTCATGCAAGAATGGAACATTGACAAAATCAATCCCGCGTCACAGTGGTGCCCAGGAAAGCATAGGTTCCTCTTTTAAGCCTGTATCCTCTCAAGGTTTCTTCTTTACGTAATGTCAGAGAGGGTTTCATTTGCTTGCCTGTAGGGGGTCTATGCTCTGATCCCTGCAAAGCTGCTTGTGAAAATGTCTATTGTTAAAAGCTCAATACAGAACTCAGAGTACCGAACCGATTTTTTACATTTTCGCAAAATTCTTTTTAAAACTTTCCTTTAGATTTCTCTTATGTTCACATTAAATTTCTTGCAACAAATTAGCAGGCATGAGTACGCAAACTGGCAAAAGTTCCAATGACATCACACTTTAGGAAGGTGCATGCGTAAAAGTTGGAAATATTTTCAGTATGGTTTATACCATTGGCATCTTGAACTCCAGTCAGAGCTCCTACTGCAGCTGCTGTCTCTCCTGCCAACACAATCTGTCCACCTCCTTGAAGAGTAGCCTCTGCTAGTGTGGCCACAGCATGGGCTGCTGCCTCACTAAAACACATGCACAAAGTTTATGACGTTTCTTACACACTGATTTCCACGGAAATTATTGCACTTCAATAAAACAACAGTTAACAGGTTTTGGTACTGGTCCTTTGTAACTTGCAGACAAGTATTGGGCCTGCACACAAACCAGTGCATACTGCCCCCTAGTGGAATGTCTTCCCACTTAAAAGCTCGAGTTACACCCACTGACCAATGTTGTCTTTACTATTGTACCTCGTAAATACCCAAAGGACGAAGCTTAATGCATCCTCAGCCTAATTGGGTTGGGGAAGTGGGAGTAGGAACAGAATGTTCCAAATGCTGCTGTTTGGTCCTGCTATCACCAGACATGTTCACATGTGATAAACAAGATGTTGATGGGCTCAGGTGAGCGCAGGTAACAGGCCTCTAAGGAATTACCTCAACGAAGTCTGAGCTAAGGACTATTACACCCCACCCCCTACCCCCTTTATTTCCCTTATTCAGTCCCTTTGTTTCTAGCAGTCCTTCCTTCGGGTACCTGTTGAGCGCCATAGTAACTGTTGTTCCGGGCTGCATCTCTTGAGACGCGGCAACGGCGGCCTCCGCTAAAGAAGCCACTGCCTGTGTAGCTTCGGATGCCTGTGTAGTCTGAATAGTCATCTCACCTCCTTGCAGTGCCCAGCTCTGATCGACCTGGAAGCAACAGAAAATAAAGGTGAAATGAAAACATGACACTGAAGTGCGTGATTCAATGAAAAAGCATACTGTAAATAATATAGCAAATATGAGTGAAGATGAAAGAACAAAAAGTTCGTTTTGCCCCGCTTACCTCTCCATCTGTCACTGTAGAATAGTTGACCTGGGCAACAGTAACTGTGCCTGGCAATTCTGATGCATCAGTCAGTGTGGCTACAGTTGCTCCAGTGCCAACCTGTCAGGGCATTCACAACACAGAAATGTGAAAGTGACTTAACACATATTCACTTCTTATAGACCAGGGACTGACTGTAATAGTATATGTAATTTACTATGATTCCTAAGATCTAATACACAGGTACTTGTAATACTCCCATGTATCAAAAACCAATACATTTTATTTGTACACCCGACATTTCACTCCTACTGAAATGTGAACTTCCTCCACCTACGTGAAGTACTTTTAATTCACACCTGTGCGTGAAAGTTTGTGATCCCTTTAAAATGTTCTACATTTCTGCATAAATATGACCTAAAACATCATTAGATCTTCACATAAGAAACAAATTAAATAACTGAGACAAAATCTTAAACTTGGTCATGTATGGAAGAAAATGATCCATTTTTTACACGTGAGTGGCAAAAGTACATGAATCTATGGGATTAGTGGTTAAGTTGATGTTGAAATTAGAATCAATGGGATGGCAATCAGGTGCGAGTGGGCACCTTGTTGTATGTAAACTACAGGGATCTGTCTAACGTTCACAATATGTTTGTGGAAGGGAGTCATGGCATGAACAAAGATTCTGAGCATCCAAGAAAAAGAGTTGCTGATGCTGAAAAAGATTAAAAAAAAAACATCTCTAAGGACTTTGGATGCTACCAATCCACAGCCAGACAAACTGTGTACAAAATTAAATTCAAGACGTCTTTTTCTTGGTAGACCAACAAAAAAAAAATCACTCCAACAGCAAGTAACAGTCCACAAGTTCACAAAGCAACCAAGGGTAACTTCTAAACAACTAAAGATCTCTCTAACATTGGATAACGCTAATGTTCATAAGTCCACCATCAGGAGAACACTGAACAACAATGGTGTGCATGGCAGGACGGCAAGAAGAAAGCCACTGCTCTCCAATTGGAACATTAATACATGTCACGTGGCACACATTCAGGCCTGAAGGCTACTGGAAAAATAATATTTTGGTTTAAATTATAAGTGTTATGCATGGAAAACGGAAACATTGCATTCTGCACCATAAGCTGGGCCAGGATGGTTTACCATCATTGATGGGACAGAGAATTATGAAATGTAACATCAAATTCTAACAGAAGATCTATCCATGCACTTAATCTCAAAAAAAAAAAAGGTGTTCTACAAAAAAAGGCTAAAGAGAAGTAAAATTAATGGATAAAGTCAGTGAGTAAAGTATTAATTACTGTGATTTTGAAGCACTGAATGATTGAACACTGAAGGATTGAATTGATCAACTATAACAGAATTGTATTATGTGATGCAATCATGTGAAATATACTGTTATAACGACATATAAAATGTGTAGTTTACTCTTATAATGTACAAGTTAAAAAAACAAAAACAAAACAAATACAGATCTTACAATTTCCCACTTCATGGACATTACTACTCGGCTTGGAACAAAGAAGCTGTGTGTTTTCTGGATGGTTTATAAACTGAACTTTGGTTTGTATCAGACAACATCAGTGCTGCAGGGGTTTAAAAACACTGTTCACTAACTGTCCACTTTATTAGAGACTTGCACCTTGTTGCTCCCCCTTGTAGATGTAAAGTCAGAGAAGTCAGTAGCTCATATGTTGCTGCACAGTTTGTGCTAGTCATCCTCTAATCCTTCATCGGATAGTGCTCACAGGATGCTGATGGCTAGACTGTTTTGGCTGGTGAACTATTTAAAGTCCAGCAGTGACACTCAGGTGGTTTGAAAATCCAGCAGCACTGTGGTGTGCGATCCACTCGTATCAGTGAAACACATACTAACACACCACCACAACCATAATACAATAATTCCAACAACGTCAGCACATTAAATACAACATTCAATGGTGCAATCTTCTAAACACCAGTTGGTAGCGATAATGCACCAGTACGGTATGCCAATCACCAAAAAACCCAAAGGAGGAAGAAGAAATAGGGTTTGACCATAAGCGTGTTGTGCATTTTATTTTATGTAATGTCATATTTCCAGAAGCCCTTATCCACAGGGAATTACTACTGATACAATCTTACAATCCAAGCAATTGTGGGTTGAGGGCTTTGCTCAAGGATCCAACCGTAGCAACTTAGCAGAGGTAGGATTTGAACCCTGGACCCTGGAACAAATTCCAGTCCATAGTCCAGTGGACAGTACCAATTATTATTATATTACGCATGTGTAGATTATACCAGTCCATGGGTTTGATTTCAGACACCCCCTTCAGGCTCAGCGCCACTGTCCCAGTGACAAGACACTTATATGTATATACAGTCTAACCTCATTATCTCACCCACTTCCAGTTATCTCACCAACCTCATCTCTTGCCACCTGTGATGGCAAGGTGGATTTCCTTCCATGCACCACACTTTGAAAAGCTGCCAACCTCATCTCTTGCCAAGCTTTAAATGGGACAAATGTCCTGCCAGCAATGAATTTTGACCACACTGAGCTACCATGTTTCAGACTGGTCAGTAGGTGGCACTTTAATCCTAATTTAAACTGCAACAGCAGATGATGTACAGCCCCTGTCTGTTATCAGAGTCATATAAGAACGAGACTGGTCATTAGTTGAAATATGACTGGGACTGTATTACAGAACTCCCGCCCTGTCATTGGAAAGAACCAGTTGGCATATCGGCAAATGTGTGGGATAGGGGGGCGGCAAGTCTTGGCCCCTTTGTAGTGGCGGGATGCACAAGTGCAGCAGCCAGAATTATCTTTTAAAAATTATTTTTCTGTGTTATTTGAACCCAACAACGTTAAATTAGTGTTATTCTCTTCATTCCTCATTCCAGAAGGCTTGTTGAGCACCGAAAACAACAAGTACCAAGCAATTTTTTCCCCCATAAGGAATAATGTACAATAAACAAGTGTACACCTGCACTAAACAAGAGCCATTATGAATCTGAATCACTGTGTACTGAATCGTAAATCATGAAAAATAATTGTCTAGTGTAAGAGTTTGGGCATCCCTGGTTAATTGTCATGCTTTATTGATTTTCTAAATGAAAAAACTCTGCTGGGAACAACCTAAGCATTACACACAGAGCTC
Source organism: Ancistrus triradiatus (assembly GCA_025084515.1). NCBI lineage: Eukaryota > Metazoa > Chordata > Actinopteri > Siluriformes > Loricariidae > Ancistrus > Ancistrus triradiatus. The sequence goes on along the minus strand of JAJAGP010000199.1, from coordinate 99,486 downwards.
AGAAGGCTTATTTTATAATTAGTTTGAAATCTAGCAATAATAAGTCTGGGAACTGTGAAATTTTAAGTATCATTTCTGTAACAAAGTTTAGTTCAGCAATTGAAGGTTGATTTTGAGATACTCTTTGGATTTTTGGTACCTCTTTTCAGCTGATATTTTTCACTCACTGGGATAATTTCTTCTAGAAATTCTTGATATTCGTTCTTTTCTCTATCCTCACATGCCCAAAGCACAATAGATGCTTAACAGGTGTTCAACAGTTGGAAATATCAGTAAGAAATGTTTAGCTCTTTGTCACAACGAACAAAAATCTGGTCAAAGAACATGTTACTGTAATGAAAATCAAGACCACAGGCCTATAGGGAATTCAATTGCCCACACACCACATAATATACAACATACTTAACAGTATAGATTGTTATTTTCTGTATAGCTATCATTCCCAACAATCATGTAGGCAGTCATATAGGCAAAATGCATAAGGCATTATATGCATTAAGGGAGTTGTATTGTACAGGTACTCCCTGATTTACTAAGGGCACATGTTCCGACAAATCCATCATAAGTTAAATGTAACATGAACTCAGGAGTTTAACGAGTGTTTGGTAGAGCGATCTATACTGTATAATACTGTACAATTTGTGTTCTGGAGCATTCAATTCCTGTTTTGCTTTTAGTGGAGTCTTATAAAGTCTTAAAACCTTTTGCTTGGCCAAAAAAAATGGCCACTTTTGGGTAGTATACCCCTTTGTGAGAGACCGCTGACTGCTATACATGGCTCTATGACGCACTCAAATACATTTTGCCCAGCTGACAGACTCTGAGGGGTTCACATCATTGGACTGAGAGAAGCATGAACAGCTCTCACAGTTTCATTGTCCACCATCCAGCCGGTGCCTAGCCGGCGGCATAAGGCGCAAGGCAGGAATAACCCTAAACAGCGCAAATCCATCATAAGGCTTACACACACACACACACACACACACACACACACACACACACACACACACACACACACACACACACTCCGCGATACTGTTCAGGATTAAACAGATCAGAAAGTGAATGACTAAATGAATGAATGAATGACATTAAATTTTCCTTTTAATTGTTACTAGAAACTGGGTTGTTTAATTTCAGCAAAATTTTGCAATGGTTGTGACAGTGTTTAATTAACAATGCATTCATTTTAATAAACCAGTTGTAAATTAATAATTAAATAGAAATATTCTAAGGTTGTATGATTTGTATGCCTAAGTTTATAACGTTTTTGAAACATGAAATATTACTGAAGCAATGCCTGTCATCTTACGATTAAAAAAAAAAAGTCTTATTTCTTAAGTTTTGTAATGTTGAGACTGAAAGAGAATTAAATAGTATACATTTTAATTGATGTCTTAATTAAACAATCATTGATTTCCTCAATTCAATCAACTTTTTAAAATTTTCTTCCAAAATAAGACAGTTTGTTGCATTAGAGTCAACAACTCTGATATAAAATCAAACCTAATACAGTACTGCTTTTATACCGACCTGCTGCACTTATTTGCTGGAGCAGCTTATTACAGGACCTGAGTGCTGTCTGACCTAAAGGAAAGTCAAACTGATGGTTCCTGCCTAAAACTGATCTCTGCACTGGGCAAAATATTTAACAATGACCTGAAAATGAAGATTTGTCCTAAAACAAGAAATGCCATAAAAACAAACAATAAAAATATCATAGAAAAACGACGTTATTTTCTGATGCATGTAGACAATCTGTTACGACACTAATTTCATGTTTTATATGAGAAATATGAGTTACCTGTGAAAGTATACGAATTCCTTGAAAACCATTCCTTGAAACCATTTTTATGTTTTTCCAGATAGAACCTTATAATTCCAAGGAGAAAGTGAGTTCTTAGGATTAGAAGGTTCTACTTTTGACCTGTTCCAAAAAAGCATTTACACAAAGTTGGTAGGATTTTGATTTTCCACATTTAGAACACATTCTGGGTGTCTGTGATTCTCATGTGTGAGAGAGACTGGTTCCACAAATCAGATTTCCTAATTAGAAAGCAAAATCTTTGAGGCTCAATATCTCAAAACTCCTCAGAACGCAGACAGAACCTTATCATTCCAAGGGGACGACATGCACAGCACTAGATGAAGCTTTAGCTCGAGCTGTCTGCGATGTGTTATTATTTATAACTTGAGATTATTTCGCAGCAGTATTTTGAGGGGTGTCTGAAATGTAAATATAACCAACAATTAAAAGCTTCGTAAGATTACGCTTCCCTGTTTTGCTTGTTACTGCATTAGGACAAATTTATTGTTTGCTGGCTTTAAAACTTTTCAAAACTCAAACAGTAAATACTATTATTTCAAGCTTATTATATCTTATTTGGGATACAGAACATTGGTTTTACCAAAATAAAGGCAATATATAAAAAGTGGATTTATAGGCACCTATCGAGTAATTAAGTAATTCCAATAGCCTTCTGGCTCGTCCACGTGATCTTTAGCAAACTGCAGACGAGCAGCAATGGTCTTTTTGGAGAGCAGTGGCTTTCTCCTTGTAACCCTGCCACGCACACCATTGTTGTTCAGTGTTCTTCTGATGGTGGACTCATGAACATTAACATTAGCCAGTGTGAGAGAGGCCTTCAGTTGCTTAGAAGTTACCCTGGGGTCCTTTGTGACCTCACCAACTATTACACACCTTGCTCTTGGAGTGATCTTTGTTGGTCGGCCACTCCTGGGGAGGGTAACAATGGTCTTGAATTTCCTCCATTTGTACACAATCTGTCTGACTGTGGATGGGTGGAGTCCAAACTCTTTAGAGATGGTTTGTAACTTTTTCCAGCCTGATGAGCATCAACAACTCTTTCTCTGAGCTCCTCAGAAATCTCCTTTGTTCGTACCATGATACACTTCCACAAACGTGTGTTGTGAAGAGCAGACTTTGGTAGATCCCTGTTCTTTAAATAAAACAGGGTGCCCCCTCACACCTGATTGGCATCCCATTGACAGAAAACACCTGACTAATTTCACCTTCAAATGAACTGCTCTTCCTAGAGGTTCACATACTTTTGCCACTCACTAATATGTAATATTGGATCATTTTCCTCAATAAATAAATGACCAAGTATAATATTTGTGTCTCGTTTGTTTAACTGGGTTCTCTTTATCTACTTTTAGGACTTGTGAAAATCTGATGATGTCTTAGGTCATATTTATGCAGAAATATAGAGAATTTTAAAGGGTTCACAAACTTTCCAGCACCACTGTAGCTAGAGTTGGTATCGGTATCATTACTCTGTATCGTCAGATACTTGAATTTCAGGTATCGGTATGAAAAAAGTGCCATGGTTTGAAAAAAGTATTTTGTTTTATCAGTACAACTACTATCAGATCTCTGGCTTACACTGAACACTTCACCTCTAACTATTATTCTGCAAACTGGAGCAATGGGCTGAAACCAGAGCAACTATTTTATGTCCCAAGTATGTACGTCAACAACAATAACTGTCTACGAGTAGTAGAATTTGTATTCTTTAATTCTATAATGTTAGTTATGTTTACTGAATGCAAGTCTCAGTGAGCTCACCTGTATAAGTGAGACGGTTCCATCTGGATTACTGATTGTCTGAACCACAGTTTGGGAGGGTACCAGATGTGCAATGCTGTGGGTGGCTGCGGCTGCAGCAGCAGCAGCAGCTGCAGCAGCAACCTGGTGGGGGATGATCTGCTGGTCTTCAAACGCATATAGAAGGTCCTCTCTTCCATGCTGCTTGTAGCAGTTTTTAACAATTGTCCTTAGGGCCTGCGTCCATGACACCTGTTGCCAAAGGCAGATACTCCAGTCAAAATCAATGACACAGGATCTGTACTGTAGGTTTTATTACTTCATTACTTAGCCATTTTCAACAAGTTGGTACTGTACAGTGATAAATATTTCAATTTGAACTTTGCCTAAAATAATTCTTGCAGCACACATGACATATCAAATAAACCCATACTAGGAACAGGCATTTTCCTGACCATACCCGCTGTTTCTGGTCCTCTGTTCGCACGTCACTCCGTACATTAGCCCAGGGAATGTCATCTGGCCACCAAACTGGTTTGCAAGTCTCTTTACCCCAACCAGGTTTCCCCCGGCCTGTGGAGTATTTCAGCATTTCAGGAATGAATGCACGCAGCTGGGCCTGAGGAGCGATGATGAACAGACATTAGATTCTTTCACAAGCAAAACCCAGAAAATTACTGTGCGACCTTTTTTAAAAAAAGATCGCAATTACACATTTATGTCATTTAGCAGACGCCCTTATCCAGAGCGACTTACAATTGGTACAGTCTTACAATCCAAGCAATTGTGGGTTAAGGGCCTTGCTCAAGGACCCAACAGTGGCAGCTTGGCAGAAGTGGGATTTGAACCCAGGACCTTCTGGTCCATAGTCCAGTACTTTACCCGCTAGGCTACCACAGTCCCAATTTTAGTGAGCATTTCAAATAAATTTCTCATCAGGAGTCTCTTCTCTCTACTTGAATGCTGCAGTAATTCACTTCAGAATATAAGCTCCTGTCTTACAGCAGAAGTAAAAGTACATCTGTACAAGTACAGTACATACTGCGCATCTTCTCAGACAAACACAAACACACACAGACGTTTGTCTCACACTCCCATTTTTCAAGTCTAGATTAAAAACACTTCTTTTCATTTACCAGTTTATTCATTTACACAGGCTTACGCATATCTTTAGACTGGGATGTGCAGCTCTGGTTCCAGGGGCTGGAGTCTAGATTCAACTCTGGTCTGCCTGCTCTGTCATGCCTTTGGCCCAGTAGCCTGCCAGTTGCTGGGCCTGGTGTGTAAGGCAGTGTTGTCTGACTAAGCTGGGCATTGGTCCGCTATGGCCTGCAGTTGTGCATCCTTGCCTTAGACTAAGGGCAGATCCGAAGGTGTCAAGAGTTTTGTGGTGATCTGGGATGTTGTCTGCTTGGTTGTGTTAGCTTCTGGTTCTTTTCTTTCTAGCTATGCTGTTATAGTTTTTGCAAATGTGTTTCAGTTTAAAGACTGCGTGCTTAGCTTCCCTAACTGCATATTGTGTATTCTCTTGACCGGTTCGCCCTGTTCTACCAGCATCAGTTCCAGTCCTCACTCCAAGCTGTTCTTCTGCCACCACCTCCAGTCCTCATACCTTTATACTCAGACCATGACAGAGGACCCTAGCTCTCACTCCTGTTGACTGAGGTTGCAACCATAACTGTTACCTGTTTTAGGACACAAAAACAGAACCTACAATGACTTTGTTTAAATAAACAAATTGTTCCAAGAGACTCCTTCATATGCTCTATTTATTATATTCATGTAGTTTATATTATATATACTATTGTATTATATTTTATCATTTTATATTCTGTATTTTATTATCAAAAACAATTTTTTCCATAATATAGAATTCTCTAATTTATTATATTATAAATAATAATATATTAGTCTAAAATATATTAGTCTATATTTTATCATATTATAGCTATTTATTATAATTTATCTTTATTACATGCTCTATTTTAATTATTCCATTTTATTATTTAGATAATTTAGTTTACTTCTGACATATATAATACAATACTGCTTTTTGAGTCTTGGTCTGCCCAAGGTTGGGCTAAGGGTGTCTGCTAAATGCTGTAAATGTAAATAAATACAAAGTCTATAAAAAGGAACAAATGAAAGTCAGTCATTGGTTTTCAACCATGCTTCAACAGAATTATTAAAAAAATAAACTCATGAAACAGGCCTGGACAGAAATGATGGTACCCCTGAAAAATGTGACCAAAGGGACATGTTAAATCAAGGGGTGTTCACTAATTAGCATCACAGGTGGCTACAAACTTTCAGTGGGCCCATATAATAAGGGCTTCCGGTAAGTCACTGTGCTGTTTTTGGTGACAAGCTGTGTAACCACACTCGCCATGGACCAGAGGAAGCAAAGAAAGACTTGTCTCAAGGACATTAGAAAGAACATTATAGACAAGCATGTTAGTAAGGTTATAAGACCAATCTCCAACACTTGGTGTTCCTGTGACTACAGTTGCATATATTATCAGAAATGTAGACCCATGGGACTGTAGCCAACCTCCCTGGACGTGGAAACGAGATGAAATTGATGACAAATCAAAGAGACGGATAATACGAATGGTAACAAAAGAGCCAAGAAAAACTTCTAAAGAGATTAAAGGTGAACTTCAAGCTCAAGGAACATCAGTGTCAGATCGCACCATCCGTCGATGTTTGAGCCAAAGTGGACTTAATGGGAGACGACCAAGGAGGACACCATTGTTGAAAACAAAACATAAAAAAGCCAGACTGGAATTTGCCAAACTACATGTTGACAAGCCACAGAGCTTCTGAGACAATGTCCTATGGACATATGAGACAAAAATGGAGCTTTTTGGCAAGGCACATCAGCTCTATGTTTACGGACGGAAAAATGAAGCATATCAAGAAAAGAACACTGTCCCTACTGTGGAACATGGAGGAGGCTCTGATATGTTCTGGGTCTGCTTTGCTGCATCTGGCACAGGGTGTCTTGAATCTGTGCAGGGTCCAATGACGTCTCAAGACTATCAAGGAATTCTAGAGAGAAATGTGCTGCCCAGTGTCAGAAAGCTTGGTCTCAGTCACAGGTCATGGGTCTGATAACAGGATAATGACCCAAAACACATCTAAATACACCCAAGAATGGCTAAGAGGAAAACACTGGACTGTTCTGAAGTGGCTTCTATGAGCCCTGACCTAAATCCTATTGAGCATCTTTGGAAGGAGCTGGAACATGCCATCTGGAAAAGGCAACCCTTCAAACCTGAGACAGCTGGAGCAGGTTGCTCATGAGGAGTGGGCCAGAATACCTGCTGAGAGGTGCAGAGGTCTCACTGACAGATACAGGAATCATTTGATTGCAGTGATTGCCTCAAAAGGTTGTGCAACAAAATACTAAGCTAAGGGTACCATCATTTCTGTCCAGGCCTGTTTCATGAGTTTATTTTTTTAAATAATTCTGCTGAAGCATGGTTGAAAAGCAATGTCTGACTTTCATTTGTTCATTTTCATATAGACTTTGTATTTATTATGACTTTTGTCAGATTAAAGTTATTTCTGTTACTATTGTAGGTTTTTCTTTCATTAACTGAGGGCTACCAACGATTTTGTCCATGTGTGTATAAATAAATACAATTTTGACTTTGACTTGTGGTATCAGAAGTGCAAACAAGACTTATTAGACTGGCAATATTTCAAAAAGGTTCCTTTCTTGCCTCACTTCTATACCATCAGATTTGTATATAGCTTGTGAGATTGTTGTCACAAGCACAGGCCACCCCATCTTCACCTAAAAAGACTTATAAAGTTGTGAACCCTTATGTATTTCTGCATAAATATGAACTCAAAACCTCTGGTGAAAGCGGCTTTCACCCTTGACAGAGTGAAAAGAGTGCTTTGGTGCCTCCTAGCTTCCTTGATCAACATTCCTCCTGGCTTGTACATCCAGATGGGACAGGATGGATTTAAGCATAGTGGTGCCACACACTTCTCACTTCTTAATAATGCCCTGACCTGTACTCCAAGGTATGGTTAAAGCATTTGAAATCTTTCATTTGATGTCAGGTGGGGCCAATTAGTCTGGTGTGAGATCTGGATGGTGGCTGGTTATATCTGACCAACTTTATAGTGATTATTCTAAGTGCTCAATTATCCATACCAGGTATTTTACAACATTTTTCAATATTATTTTCACTTTGATGTGGGTAATAATGAGTACCGTATTTTTCGGACCATAAGGCGCACATAAAATCCTGTAACTTTCTCAAAAATCGACAGTGCGCCTTAAAATGCGGTGCGTCTAATGTATGAATTAATTCTGGTTGTGCTTTCTGACCTAGAACCGATTGTAGATGGTACACAGCCCTCATAAATCTGTCAAAATGTTTTAGCACGGTCTTTGGTAAGTTACGAAGCTCACGTCCACCGTAGTGCGCAGCATAGCGGAGTGTTTTACGGTGTGTGCATTCATTCATTTATTTTCGAAGCGGATTTCAAACCCAACGCTATCAGTCACGCCGTACAACATGGACATAGAGCAGCTGTGAGAGAATTCAACATTAACGAATCAATGATACGGAAGTGGAGGAAGCAAGAAGGTAAAGAAGACCAAACTGAGCTTCCGACGGAACTTAAGAGTTTTGATTCATTTAATGCGTCTTATAACCCGGTGCGCTTTATTCATCTAAGTGACTTCTGCAGTCTCAGCAGTTGGATCATTGAGCATGCATCAAGATATATGCGCTGTAGTTACAGAACACCTCCAAAACGACATTTAGACCTGATAAAATTGCTAAAGGCCTACCTTTAGGCCTAAAACTGCCTATCTACAAAATATCTGTATCTAATAAATTGGCAGCGGTGTATTCTTATTTCTAAAAACGAAAATCTGACCATGGCCATCTCCATTCTTTTTTAAAAAGATCACCATTTTTGTGCATCTAAAGATTAGTTTCTATTGGGTCTAATTCACATCAGCCTTGATACATCCTACATGCCGTTCCTGTGTTTGACCACAAGCAGTGGTGCCAGACTGCTGCCTCAAGTTTAAACACACAATGAAATGCTGAGCATAGATGAACAGTTATGCCGTTTTGTGACTTCTGCCATTTTGCTAGTTTTCATTGATTGCCATACCCAAAACCCAATAGCCTCATAGGGTACACTTTTTTGCACTACATATCTTATGGTACTAAGATATATACTATATCCATACTTTCAGCTTTATTAGTTAAAGCAGTGGTTCCCAAACCTTAGAAGCAAGGCAAATGAATGAGGCATGTTTGAGCACTGCTGGAATAAGATAGAGAAACATGGAGAAATTGTGATATACATAACGCATGTCACTTTAATAATTCCACTTCATTCTGTTCAGTAAGACGTTGCGGTTTTGAATGATTAACAATGTTTAAAATAATTTCCAGTGGAGTTTGGAAGCAAAATATGTGTGTGTGTCAGAGTGAAGGGGCTTGAAAAGTTTATTATCTACATTTATGTCATTTAGCAGATGCCCTTATCCAGAGCGAGTTACATCAGATAGTCCTACAATCAAGCAATTGTGGGTTGAGGGCCTTGCTGAAGGACCCAACTGTGGCAGCAGTGGGATTTGAACCCTGGACCTTCTGGTCCATAGTTAAGTACCTTAACCACTGGGATACCAGTCCCAACAAATCTACACCACAGAAAAAGTTTGGAAGTCACCGAGTTAAAGTAATCGATCAACAATTGCACAGTGCTTCCGACACCGAATCTGCATGTACCTTGCTGTCGTGTCTGTACTGTAGGTCCATATGTTCTGACATAAGTGCTTGATACATCCAAATGCTGGAGCCACAGAAATCTTGGGTATAAAGTTTCAATTTTCACCTAAAAAAAACTTTCACTTAAAAAAAAAAAAAAAAAGATTTTTCAGAAACCAATGTGTCATTATTGCCTACTGCATGTGCATTACTTTTGTCATATTAAGAAAATTAAATAAATTGGGTCTAGCTAGAAATTATAATTTGCACATATCTTAATTTGAGATGCACGAAAGCAATTATTTAAATAAAATTTCAAAAGAAACTTCTTTTAATATGCAGTATTTAAAGCCTTGAGGTTTTACACTGAACTAGCAAACTATTTCTACAGTAGAGGCCTCTTGTCATCTGAATATTTGAAAAAAGTCCCAGATTGAGTTACTTTTGAATAAGTGGGTTCAAAATTCAATCCCGACCTCGGACGGAACTGTGAGGATTTTGCATGTTCTCCCCATATCTGTGTGGGTTTACTATGGATGCTCCAGTTTCCTCCCATGGTCCAGAGATACGCATTAGGTGATTTGATTATGCTGAATTGGCCTGATTTGAGTATGTATGACTAGTTTTGATATAGCTTTGTGTGTTGACATAACCTTGTGTCTATCATTAAAAAGCTGCTGATGCTGAAAGCAACATTAAATAAACAAACAAAAATGTTTTCCCCTTTTCATGCACTGAATAAAAAGCTCGAACAGACAATGTGACACTGAGCTCCTCCAGCTTCAACATCAGCAACAAGCAAACCAAACTGTTGCATAGAATTATAGCATAACTTACAATACGTACAACTCGACCATTCTTAAAAGCTGAAAAAAGTAACACACTGACTCAGAAAGACCAACAATGGCAATTCAAAGAGTGTTTTTCACAAGACGATGTGCTCTTGTCACACAGTTACAATTGTTCTGCCACTGAGGGCCGAGCGTCTCACTGACGTGGGTGAAGCACTAGAAAATAATTCAGGGACCAGTGACAGATGGCCAGACATGGAAATCTGGAGTGTAATTTTATACGTCTAGGGAAACGGTGGTTAAATTCTAAACTACAGCTAGCCTTCAACCAAATCTATCTGGGCAATGTGATATGAAGCACTAGTACATTAGTACTGCAAGGCTAATTCCAATCGTACAATCTCCCAGTTGCATCAGAGATCCGGATTCTTCAGACCACACATTTTTCCGATCTTCAAATAAAACTTTCCGTGAACCTGTACTTACTGCAGTCTTAGATTTCTGCTCTTGGCTGGAACCTGATCCTCTTCTAACCTGTAGTCTATTGCTATTGTATCACTGCTGCATCAAGGTGAGACATGTTGTGTGTTCCGAGATTCTTTCTGGTTATTTCTACACATAAACCTGGTCTTCAAGCAATTTTTTATGAAATCTAGAGACGCAACTGAGTTTAAAATACAAAAAACAGAAATACTTTGAAACCAACAAGTATTATTTAGATTGCATTTTCCCCATTCTTATGTGGGTTGTGAATCTGTGAATCCAAAGCCGTTGAGCCATATCTGCTTGATTTTATCCATCTGGCTGCTGCCCCATGATTGAGTGATTTAATAATCACATAACAGAGTGGCTTACAGATGTTACCAATAACTGCATGACAAACTGAACCAAACATAAAACACTGTGGTTTACCACAAATTTTCACTTCACAGTGCTGAATCCCTAAATTAGAACATCTAACGAGTTTGAGAATGAACTGGACAAAACTAGATAACTTGTGGTCATATACACGCTAACATGTGTCTCTACTTAGGTTTATCTTTCATTTTCACGTTCCTGTGCACATTAACAAAGACATAGTCCTCGTTGTTTCCTCCTGCTGGTAGATTAAACATCTTAATCTCCCATTCTTTTCCAACCAACACGGCTGATGTAGTTAAGATTCTGTCATTTAGTCATGTAGAGATTCCATTAGCAGGCCTGCTTCTATTTCTTTTAATAGGTCAGATCCGATCAGTGCCCACTTTAGGAAGAGCAGGAAGGTGAGAACTTTAAAAGAGTTAACTTCTTGTCCTCAACGCCCCGTCATGGTCACAGGTATTACGGATTACACTGCGCAGTGCAAAACTGAAATGTCTGTTCACTTTGACATCACAGCTGAGATTTGGCTGGGGATGGATAAATCACTCCCCCAATAAATCTATACCTTCCAGCCAAGAACATACGTACATCAGCCTTAGAACATTCGTTGTATACTGCGTACAGAGTGATAAAGAGACGATCATCGACACAGCAGACATGCTCTCATCAAGGCAGTGGTCACTGTATAGCCTACTCTACAGTTAGTGCTGTATCTATACATGTGCAGATGGCCTAATTAAATGACCTAAACACTCAACTAAGCTACCCCTCCATCCCCTGCTCCTAATCCACCTGGGAACCAATCAGAAGCCTCGGTGCTTTCTTTGATGAGCTGGGTAATCTCACACACGCTCACACACGTGCGCGTGAGCTTACACACATCTAAGCTCTACGTGCTATTAAGCCTGCACTTACAGTTGCAAGTCAGTACTGTTGACAAACCAAATACTAAACCCCAGGAACATGGCACTGTCTAATAATTCATAATTCATCATAAAACATATGATGTGCTAAAAAATTCATAAAGAGTACATATTTCAGCCAAGAGTCAAATGCATGCCACTGCACTTGCATTGAAGTGTTCAGTCTGTTAGTTTTCTTTTCTTTGCATTGACATCAGTGGAAAAATACATATAAAATAACAACATGTATGTCAACACTAAACAAGAGTGTCCTTACCTACAGTAAAAACAAGAGCTCTAAATCCTAATACAGGCACACAAGAAACCAACAACAGCCTTGCAGTGCCATCTGCTGGTTGGGGCCTACCTGTGTCATTTTGTCCACAGACACTGGTATACCGTCAATGGTTAAGGGAGGGAGATCAGAGCTGGGGTCTCCTCCACCAGCTGGGGCATGTTCAGCTAGAGCATTTTCCAGGTCTTCCAGAATCATACTCTTATACTTCCTTACCTAAGAGAGAACGGTAGGGACAACTAAATCGGAAATGAAGTATTAAAGTGGAATGGCACTGAGGAGGAAAATGTATAGACATATGCACTTACCACATTTTCAAGTGGAGCTGCACCAAACACTTTGAACACAGCGTTGGGCTTCGAGGGAGAAATACAAAGGACAATAGCCTGCTGCCCGACTCGTGTTGTGTATTCATCCAGTGTAGCCCTCAGCTTCCTAAAGAAAAGGCCTCGATTTAAGATTAAAAATGCTGTTCATGATGATACTTGAGCAGTTTCCCATAAGATCATGCAGACTGCAGAACATAAACCGGCATACGCACCGAAGCAGGCGGGTCTGCTGCCTTTTGCGTATTGATGGGTTTGACTCGAAGATGTGTGGTCTTTTGCGTTTTTTCCCTGTTGCGACAGCAGCAGCAGCTGCCATACCAACTGGACCTGAAGGAAAATTCTTTAGAAGTTAAACTACACATGGTTAACTTTCTACTATACCTACTCTTAAAATAACACTTCGTGCAGATCAACATGTATAGCATATAGCATATGTACATAGCTACATAGAATTCCAGGGGGCATGACCTACCATGACCCAATAGCATGGGAACCCCGATGCCCCAGACAGGGCACGGGGGCACCTGGCAGGTCACTGACCATAACTCATTCAGTTTTGGGCATGGAGGAATGGGCCAAAATACCAGCTACAGTGTGTGCCAACCTGGTGAAGACTTACATTAAACGTTTGACCTCTGTCATTGCCAACAAAGGTTATGTTACAAAGTATTGAGTTGAACTTTTGTTAGTGACCAAATACTTATTTTCCACCATAATTTACAATTAAATTCTTTAAAATTCCTACAATGTGATTTCCTGGATGTTTTTCCTCATTTTGTCTCTCATAGTTGAAGTGTAGCTATGATGAAAATTACAGACCTCTCTCATCTTTCTAAATACTTTTTTGCCCCACTGTAACTCTATGGCCATAAAAGTTGGCATATTTGGTCCCAGGTACACCTAGAGGTGATGTGTGATGCCTTTGGGGTCCTTGTGGTCCCCGACTGGGCACTGGGACCCCTGGAATTTCAAAGAGTGTAACTCTGTAAAAGTTTTGGAACTATGGCCACAAAATTCACCATGATTGGTCCTGAGTGCACCCTGTGGTGACATGTGATGCTCTTGGGGCCCTTGAGGACCCCAACTGGGCACTGGGGCTCAAGGAAGATCATAGAGTGTAACACATTTAGCATTTAACACATTCGGCATGGTTGGTCCAGGGTACACCTTTTGGTGAAAGTGGTGCTCATGGGGCCCCTGTGGTCCCCGAGTACGTTATTGACTGTAAATTAGTCAGTTTTTGACGTATGGCCTCTACCTGCAGCTGCTAAATGTGCTGTGACTTCATCAGTTCCTGCTGAGTTGAGGATATCAGAATCATCGTAAGTGTCGTCATCAGGCGAAGAAGGCGAGTCCTCATCTGCACTGAGCATGCTGTGCTCTGTGTAAGTAGACACATGCACCTGTTGAGAAACGCCATGGGCCTCGATGGTAGTCATGTGCTCCGACTGATGCACCGTGTGGTCGTCCATCACTTGATACAGCTTTCCTTAAACTGACATACAAAAATTCAGAGGCAAATGATGATTAGTACTTGAAGTAAAATTGAAAGTTCTATTTGGTCCTCACTCAAATGAATTAAATTTCCCTATTTTTAAAATATTCCTCATGCCAAAATGTCATCAAAAAGACAGAATGTGGACCTTCATTGACTTGTTTAGATGATTTATACCTTGCTTAAATGCTAAAACATTCAAACAACCAGGTGATAAGTGGTCAAAGGTGGATGAAATCAGAGATGTAGAAGGTGATAGAGCTTTAATTAAAACTGAGGACTTCTACTGGTAAACATTGCATATATAAATTGAGTTTTTGTGTTTAGGCCTCGTGGAGTGGTGGTACGATGGTTAGCGATGTTGCCTCACAGCTCCAGAAACCCAGGTTCAAGTACTGCACAAACCTCTGCCTATGTGGAATTTGAATGTGCTCCCGATGTCTACGTGGGCTTTCTGCAATTACCCTGATTTCCTCCCATATTCCAAAGATCCACACTAATCTGTATCCCAGTGAAAGTTGATGATGGACTGGCACCCTGTCCATTGTTGGTTCCCACCATGTGCCCTATGCTGTCATATAGGAACTGGCCCCCTGCGACCCTGTATTGGATAAAGCGAGTACAGAAAATGGAAGAATGAATCAATGTTCAGGCTTCCCATGTTAACTGGGCATCTCTCTGCACATTGCATTATACTAAAACACTGTCACACATACGGGTGAAACAGTATGAAAGAATCTGTGTGATGAAACTGTACATCCCAACACTGCAGTTTTTGGTTTATCATGCCATTTGCTTAAATCTGCATGACAAATAATTTCTATAATGAAATTATTTGTGTGCCAACTTTAAATTGTCCACAATAATTAGCAAGTTATTGGAGGCCACTATGTTTAACACAACCAGATCTAGACTGCTACATAGTAAATCAATTCATGCACGTGGCTAAACAGTTTGTCCTTTTACTGATTCCACACCCTTTTAAGTAAGCTTTAGGTAAGCTACTACTACTGGATAAATGGTCCAAAACAGTGAAGATATGCCTATAATTTCAATATTTTTATTCAAATCTGACGAGCCAAATCTAAAATAAGCAATGTCAACTGTCTCACCCACTGGAGCGCAATTGGACTTACTGGACCCATACAGAAACACCATCACTCTAACCCAGAGGCCTTTATTGTAATGCAATTATGCATTTAACCATTTATAATTTCCTCCTTCCTTAAAACATCTATGTTCATGGAGGCTACTTCAATATTTATGTGACACAAACAAAAAGGACATGGATTCGTGTTACTGTGATGGCTATATCATAGAAAAGGAGTCTCGGTTAATGCAATGAACACATTCAGTAATAATGTACGTATGCAAGATGTATGTCAGATGTACAGTGGGGCAAAAAAGTATTTAGTCAGCCACTGATTGTGCAAGTCCTCCTACTTAGAAAGATGAGAGAGGTCTGTAATTTTCATCATAGCTACACTTCAACTATGAGAGACAAAAACCCCAGGAATTCACATTGTAAGATTTTCGAAGAATTTAATTATAAATATAAGTATTTAAGTATATAAGTATTTGATCAATAAATTTGGTTAAACTCAATACTGTGTAACATAACATTTGTTGGCAATGACAGAGGTCAAACGTTTCCTGTAAGTCTTCACCAGGTTGACACACACTGTAGCTGGTATTTTGGCCCATTCCTCCATGCAGATCTCCTCTAGAGCAGTGATGTTTTGGGGCAACAAGGACTTTCAACTCCCTTCACACATTTTCTATGGGGTTGAGGTCTGGAGACTGGCTAGGCCACTCCAGGACCTTGACATGCTTTTTACGGAGCCACTCATTGTCCTGCTGGAAGACCCAGCCATGTTCCATCTTCAATGCTATCATTGATGGAAGGAGGTGGTTTAAAATCTCATGGCCCTGTTCATTCTTCCCTTAACACGGATCAGTCGTCCAGTCCCTTTTACAGAGAAACAGCCCCAAAGCATGATGTTTCCTCCCCCATGCTTCACAGTAAGTATGGTGTTCTTGGGAAGCAACTCAGCATTCATCTGCCTCCAGTGGATTTTTTACCAAAAAGTTCTATTTTGGTTTCATGTGACCACATAATATTCTCCCAATCCTCTTCTGGATCATCCATATGCTCTCTGGCAAACTTCAGACGGGCCTGGACATGTACTGGCTTAAGCAGGGGGGCACGCCTAGCACTGCAGGATCTGAGTGCCTCTCGGCATAGTGTGTTACTGATGGTAGCCTTTGTTACTTTGGTCCCAGCTCTCTGCAGGTCATTCATCAGGTCGCTCAGTGTAGTTCTGGGATTTTTGCTCACCGTTCCCATGATCATTTTTGATCTTGCGTGGGGCCCCAGATCGAGGGAGATTATCAATTTTCTTGTATGTCTTCCATTTTCTTACAATTGCTCCCACAGTTGATTTATTCACACCAACCTGCTTGCCTATTGTAGATTCACTCTTCCCAGCCTGGTGCAGGTCTACAATTTTCTTCCTGGTGTCCTTCAACAGCTCTTTGGTCTTGGCCATGGTTGAGTTTGGAGTCTGACTGTTTGAGGTTGTGGACAGGTGTCTTTTATACAGATAATGAGGTCAAACAGGTGCCATTAATACAGGTAACAAGTGGAGGACAGAAGAGCTTCTTAAAGAAAAGTTACAGGTCTGTGAGAGCCAGAATCTTTGCTTGTTTGTGGGGTGACCAAATATTATTTTCCACCATGATTTTGCAATTAAATCGTTAAAAAATCCACAATGTGATTTTCCTGGATTTTTTTCTCACTTGTCCTCTCATAGTTTGAAGTGGTACCTATGATGTAAATTACAGACCTCTCATCTTTCTATTAGGAGAACTTGCACATCAGTGCTGACTAAATACTTTTTTGCCCCACTGTATGTTTTTGAGGAGTACATGTAACTGTGACCTACATAGTACTGCAGGCACAAGCGCAAACAGTATCTCCATATATCTCTAATGCTGTACAGTGACAAAAGTTTGTAAAACAAACAGTACACACTGAAGATGGGCATAGTGGCACAGTGGTTACCACAGTTCCAAGGAACCAGGTTTGAGCCCTAGCATGGCCGGTGCATGCTCTCCCCATGTCTGCTTGGCATTTTCTCTGGGTACTCCAGTTTTCTACCACATTGCAAAGACATGCATGAGTGACTAAACTGAAACTTCGGATAGGAAAGTTTCAGCCCACATCAGCATACCATACTACAGCTGACTTTGCTTTTAAACCTCCACCTTTATGAAAAGTACAAATGCAAGAACATCACCAATGCTGAGAGAACTTTCAGTCACTTGTTAAAAATAACTGGGTTACTCCATCACTTTACACAAATCTGAACATTAAGAAGGCCCTCTTTTGTATTTTATCATTTAAAACAGATATATTATGTAAAATGTACTTTTCCAGTGTTGGTACATAAACGTTTGCATATCTGGAATGCCTATAAACCCCAAACTGTGAAATCGGACAACCCAAAGTTGAACCCATCACAAGGGATTCAACAAGCTTCACAGTTTTTCCCCTCCTTCTTGTGTCATAAGGATGCTCCACATCTCAGTAACTCCACCAATTACTTGAGAGCCACATTTTGCCATTTTCTTCTCACAAACAGTGGAAACACTGGCATTATGTCAAAGCTAAGAATTAAGCCCTCGACCTGCTCTGCTGTTGACAGAACAGTGCAAATCAGTACAAGGTTAGGACATCATTCAACGCTTAAGGGATAGCTTTCAGACACAGCTCATTACACTGATCATTACTGATGGGGGTGGGGTTAGCAGTTGTTCATGATCATTTACAATCGTGCTTGAGAATTTATCAACCCTTTACAATTTTCTACATTTCTCCATAAATATGACCTACAACATCATCAGATTTTTACACAAGTTTTAAAAATTTTTCAGAGAGAAAAACATTACAGATGATCATTAATTTAATAAGGAAAACTGTATAAATACCAAATATAAGTGAGTGGCATAACTATGTGGACCTCTACAATTAGCAATTAATTTGAGGTGAAATTAGAGTCAACTCAATCATTAATTTAAAGAACAGCAATCTACCAAATTCTGATTTTTATAACATGTTTGTGGAAGTGCATCATAGTACAAACAAAGGAGATTTCTCAGGAGAAATAAGTTGTTGATGCTCATCAGAATGAAAAAGATTAAAATGAAATGAAAAAGGTCAAATCCATCCTTAAAGAGTTTGGACTCCACTAATCCACAGTAATACACACTGTGCAAATGGAGTAAATTCAAGACCATTGTTACCCTCTTGAGCAGTGGTTTACCAGCAAAAATCACGCCAATAGCAAGGCATGTAATAGTCTAATGGTCACAAAAAAATCCAGGGCACTTTTAAGCAACAAATGCCTGTCTCACATTGGCCTCTTTCACACAATGTTAGTATTCACGTCCACTATCAGGAGAGCAGTTACAGCAATAGTATAGAACATTTGCTAAAGTAAACTACTTCTAAAGATCACAAGAGCAGGAATAACCTTAAAAAAACATTTAAAAATGTTATATTTACATGCAATTATAGAAAATTTGAGGATGATTTAGAATTTTCAAGCACCACCGTGATGAAACAGATACAGCAATAAATGCCACAAAACTGGCATTGCAATATTTTTCTGCAATACTGTGGTGCCTGCACTGAGGTTTTAAGGTTGTACCCGAGGCTGTGAGAGACAGGTTGGCTACATCTATCCTAAATCTAGATGGCTGTCCAGTGTTGCCCAGTCCATCTGTAAAAAACTTAGGGGTCACATTGATTCAGATCTCTCCTTTGATGCGCACATTTGCAACATCACAAGAATTGCATCCTTTCAATTACGTAATATCACTAAACTTAGAAATATCCTCTCTTTTAATGATGCAGAGAAACTGGTTCATGCGTTTATAACCTCAAGGTTGGATTACTGTAATGACTTACTTACTGGATTCTCTAATGAATCTATAAATAAACTTCAGTTAGTTCAGAATGCAGCTGCTTGAGTGCTAACACCCCCCCCCCCAACTATGGAATAAACTTTCCACTTTAGTTTGAGACTCAGACACTCTCCAAAATTTTAAGTCTAGGCTAAAGACATACTTATTTACGCAGGCTTTTGACTAGATTTAGACCAGGATGCATGGCTTGGGTCACTGGGGCCAGAGTCTGGAGTCATGTCTGGCCTGCCTGCCTTCCCATGCCTTGTCCTTTAGCCAGGAGTGTCTGGTGGGTAGTCTGGCTGAACTTGGCTTCAGTCCTTGTGATCTTGACTTGTACATCCTTGCTTTAGACTAAGGGCTGGGGGTTCATAGTCAGAGCCTGCTGGTGATCAGAGCCGTTGGGTTGCTGTCTTCTGCCTCCCATGGGGTTGCCGATGTCTCATGTGATCCCTCTTGGCTGTGTTACCTACCAGTTCTCCTCTTTCCAGCTCTGCTGCTACAGCTAATGCTGCCGGGGTCTCATGCTACACATGGCATCAGTGATTGTTAATAGACAATGTGCTCTTAATCAATAACTAATTACATTTTCTGGACTTTGCTGCATAGACTCAGGATCCTAGAGTGACTCTGTGTATTGGACTACTTAATGCCGATGTGCATATTTTACATTTTATTGAAATATCACTCCAAGACTTATTAGTTTCATTCTTAATTTATCATCTACGCCGCTCAAAGAGGTTGGGTCCCTTTTTGAGTCTCTCAACCCTAAGGGAGTTTTTCCTTTCCACTGTCGCCATAGGCTCAATTTGGGATTGGACGTAGATATTAGGAGATAATCTAAAATTGGAAAGTTGCTTTGAGACAATGCTCCATTGTAAAAAGTGCTATATAAATAGATCGAACTTGACTTGCAAAACAAATTTGGACTCCACCAATCCAGTCAGACATATTGCACTCAAATGGAAAGAAATCAAGACCACTGTTACACTCCAGACATGGCCAACCAACAAAGATCACTCCAAGAGCAAGGTGTCTTAATAGTCTGTGAGGTCAAAGGAGCCAAAGGTAACATCTAAGCAACTAAATGCCTCTCTCAAATTGCTTAATGTTACTGTTCATGAGTCCACCATCAGAAAAACACTGAACAATAAAAATGTGCATGGCAGGGCTGCAAAGAGAAAGCCACTGCTCTCTCTGGATGACTTGCCATCATTGATGAAACAATAAATTCTGAATAACACCAGCAATGTGTAAATGAAATGTCAGCACATCTGTCTGTGAACTTTACTTCAAAACACTGTGGGTCTTGCAGCAAGTTACCCTAATCACAGAACAGTATAGTTAATGTTTTAAAGTGGCCAAGTTAAAGACCTGACATTACTACAATAAAAAATTAGTGGAAGCAGTTATTGTGCAGAAACCTAGTCAATGAGCAGGACTGATCAACACGTACCAGAAAGGTTTATTTGTACTTATTATACACAATAAATAAATGACCTATAATATTTTTCTAGCATTTGTTCAATTTGTGTGACAATCTGATGTTTTATGGATATGGCAATGTTAATGCAGACATACAGAAAAACAACTCTCAATCACCACTGTACTAACTGCGATATGAAAAAATACAAGAATTTTCCCTACAGAACATTCACTATTCTAATTGGGGGAAAAAAAAAAAAAAAAAAACATTCTTAAATACCTGGGGCTATTTTCTAGGGGAGTGCTTCCTGCATAATAGTAATTTGAAAAAGCTGAAAAAATTACTTTTTATTCAACAATTTGTCTTGAATGACGATTGGTTCCAAAACACCAAACCAGGACTCTATGATGCTCCAAATTCGAAATTAGCAGGAGCACAGAAAACTTTTTTTTACTTTATTCCTCCAGATTTTGTCTGGGAATGGCGAGTTGTCAGGCCAACAACTCAACAACAACCAACAACACAAGCTTTATTGCGTCACAAAAGTACATTAAGGGAAGAGTTTACAGTCATTCTTACTATAATGGGGAAATAACACAAAGCTCACGTTGGACTAGCAAAGAGTTCCATTTGCCTTTGTACAAAACTCTTTACTAAGCATGGACATGTCGTTTAAACCCAAGGTATTCCCAGACTACAGATGACTACATTTTTCCCAGGCTAAGAGCTAGGATGTTAGGGGTGTGTTCAATGTGAACCTCTGCTTTGGTTGGCCTCCAGCCTAGTTACACTTGTAGAGCCCCCTCTGTTGCTGTACACAGGTAATGCAATTTGGTGATTTTTACAGTTGGAGTACACCTACAGATATCTGTCCAAATAATGAGAACACTTCATTTTACTGTACTACATTTATTTCTAAATGGATTTGGGCTATTACTGTTATGCAAATTACTGCCCTCCAAAGTGTGAAGGAAATTGGGACGATATGGAAAATGCTAATTAAAAAAATGGCATGTTCCTTACATTTCCTTTTACTTTTATTTCATTGCAGACAGAATGAACCCAAGATATTTCATGCTTAGTGAACTAGTCTCTCTGTACTTACAGCACAGCAGGTAGGCAGACTAATAAGTAGGGATGTATTTACGACACAACCATATCCTTAGCATGGAAGCTCTTAAGATTGTGCTGCTTGCAATATACATGCATAGAGAAATAAAACCATGCAACCCCAAAAACATTTGGAATATGAATTTAATAAGACATTTAAAACAGCATCACCCACTGAATATGTGGTGTTTGACAAAGCTAAGAAAGGCAAAGAGGTTAAAGCTAAAGCTAGCGAGAGCCAGAGCCAGGGACAAGCCAGCAGCCCGGCTTTCTTTGGCAATGAAACAGTTTCCATTAAAATTTAAGTTGAATAAAAATGTTTTTGTATGTTCTCATTTATAATTCCTAGACAGAAGGAAAATCTGAAACAGAAAAAAAGGAAACTGGAAATGGCCAAGAAAATTGCAATCGGTGCATTTCTATTAAACCTACATGTTACTATTTTATATTTTGTTATATGCTAAACAATTTTCACAAAGTTTCTAACTACAAGGAGACATAATTAAATATGAGAAAGTAGTTTTTACTTGTTGTGTATATAATTCAACATGTAATAAGAAATAGGTCTTTCATGAGGTCATTTCATTACAAAATGAAATTTTTTAATCCGGATATGAAATGACCTATATCGTGATATGAAATTTAGGTCATATCACACAGCCAAATGTGATGGATTAACACAAATATTATATTACTGCTCAGGTTAGTGGACGACATTAATTTGGGAACAACATATCAATTACTGTATGTGAGGTGCTAGGTAATGACTCCAGTATGTCTTGTATTTCTGAATTATTTAATAATTCTAATAAAACTGATCACACAGGCTTTTTGGCACTACATGTCACGATGACACAGCACACCACCGAGCTTAAATGCTGGGAACATTTGTACCGGAATTTCAAAATATATTTGTACAGTTAAGAGCAGATGAATTTAAAATAAAAGCCGATATCGACTGCCTAACATTGTGTACGTAGTGGTAGTAAGAACCATACAACAACCACTAATAACATCTTTCTCAACAGTCCATTGGTGCTGGGCGGTGTACCGGTTCATCCAGTATACCCATTTTTCATATACAATGGTGTTTGAAAGTTTGTGAACCCATTAGAATTTCCTATATTTCTGCATAAATATGAAAAATATTTATTTATATGGGACTGCAGTAGCCTAGCGGGTAAGGTACTGGACTATGTACCTGAAGGTCCAGGGTTCAAATCCCACCTCTGCCAAGCTGCCATTGTAGGGTCCTTGAGCAAGACCCTTAACCCACAAATGCTTGGATTGTAAGACTGTACCAATTGGAAGTTGTCTGCTAAATGCTGTAAATGTAAAACATCATCAGATTTCCACACAAGTTTTAAAAGTAGATAAAGAGAACACAGTTAAACAAATGAGACAAAAATATTATACTTGGTCATTTATTTATTGAGGAAAATGATCCAATTATACATGTGTGTGTGTGTGTGTGTGTGTGTATTGATCAGTCCTGCACACCGGCTTGGAGGAATTTTAGCCCATTCCTCCGTACAGAACAGCTTCAGCTCTGGGATGTTGGTGGGTTTCCTCATCCCATTGATTTAAAACACCTGACTAATTTTACCTTCAAATTTACTGCTAATCCTAGAGGTTCACATACTTTTGCCACTCAATAATATGCAATATTGAATAATTTTCCTCAATAAATAAATGACCAAGTATAATATTTTTTCTCATTTGTTTAACTGGGTTCTCTTTATCTACTTTTAGGACTTGTGTGAAAATCTGATGATGTTTTAGGTCATATTTATGCAGAAATATAGAAAATTCTAAAGGGTTCACAAACCCTCAAGCACCACTGTACCTCCATACTGCTGAATAGCAGAAACACATCTCCAACGTTTCAAAAAGACAGAAAATTATATCATATTTTTCACCGCTAGAAGCGCCGAGTAATGACTTCGACTACAAGAACCGGCTGTTTACTTACAATTATTTGGTCATTATTTCTGATTCTGTCTGTGCATGGTTCTAGTGTTTTGGCTGATTGGTGTGATCAAACATAAATATATTTATCACGTGTAAAAACTTGAAATCAAAATTTTATTTTAAACGTCACTACTTTTGCTGTTTTAGTTGCCCATAGACGTTCCTTCAGTACTTGCACTAGTTGACAAGAAAATTGTTCTCATTACTGTACAGTGGTACTTCGGTTCTCGACCACCTCGGAAACCATTCTGACTAGAAAAATTTGTCTTGGTTCTTGTTTCTTGCTTGGTACTCAGCGCACTTGCTTAAACTTGTATGACTCGAGCCATGTGACTCATTTCAGCCGAAACTCGGTTCATGATTCACGAGTCATGATTCAGTACAGAGTGATTCAGGTTTGCGATAGCCCTCAGAGAAGATCTCCGTAATCTTTATCATGTTTTTCTTTATCTACAGTGTTGCATTCTAAGTGCAAACAAGTCTTCATGGATACAAGAAAGGTTAGTTTATAGGAGTCAGGAGAAAGCAAAACAGGAATTGAATGCTTCAGAATACAGGCTGCAGTTACTTTCACTTTTCACTTTCGATCCATTACTCACTAAACTACATGAGATTTCTCAACATTTTATTATTAACGAAGCTTTGTGGCAATGATTCTGGTCAACTGTAGGTTAATGTTTTTAACTTATCATAGTATCCTTTCCAGGTCTCCGCTACTAAACAATATAGAACGCTCTACCAAACACTCTTTAAACTCCACAGTCCATGATACATTTAACTTATGATGGATTTGTCAGAACATATCTCCACTGTAAATCAGAGAGCTCCTGTACAATATAACTCTTGAATACAATGCCTTACACAGTGTCAATTGTTTACATTATTTTTTTATGAGAAAAATTTGCTCAGTACTCGTCGCTTTCGATTCGGTTCCTCCTGGAACAAATTGATGACGAGAACTGAGAAACCACTGTATATTATTATTACTCATACTTCTTATAGTTTCTTCTTTTTTCTCCAAACATTTCTGCAATTAATGCAGCCCAAACCTGCTAAACATACATCAGGTGTGTTTGAATACTTTTGGCTGTATGGGGGGCACATGCCAATACATTTGGCCGCTGAGGGTTTGAGTTCCAATATTTTTGGCCGCGAGTGTGGACACAACATTATATTTTTGACCACCAATTTCTACCAATTACATTACACACGATACATACATACACTCACACACAAACCCTCACGCTGCCAAAAGTATTGAGACACGCACCCGCACGCGGCCAAAATTACCGGGGCACGGAATAATTTTGGGACACGAGGCTACTTCAGTCTGCATCTAAGTGAGCAAATAGAGTTAGCTCGTTATTGGTTTAACTAAAATGCAAGGATGCACCGAATATTCAGCAACCAAAATTATTAAGTAAAATACCAAATAGTTTATACCAAACAATGACGTTTTCAATGACAATCAAATTTCAACCAGCATGGAGCGAGGCGCTGTTAAATGCAGCAAACATGTCGGCTGTGTGGACGCAGGGCTCTACAGAGTGAGCTTTTTGTTCGCATTTGTGCCTTATTTTTAAAGAAACGCGGATGGAATATTTATCTAAGAGCACTTGAACAAAACAAGGCCTTGACCAGGAATGTGCAACTGCTTTACTGAGTACTCATCGAGTCCGTCTTGCTGCCTACTTCCTATATGGGACGTTCTCTTTGTAGAGCTTCCTTACTGACAATGCAACCTGAAGACTGGCTAATGAGACAGAATAAGGCTTCTTTACAAAACATAATAATCATAACATTAAAGTAAAAAAAAAAAGAGCCCCCTACATCTGAATCTGTATCGACAGTTGACATGACCAAAATTACTGGGACACGCACCTGCCTATGGCAGAAAAGTATTGGGACACGCACCCGCATGTGGCCAAAAGCATTAGGGCAAACAGCCACACATGGCCAAAACTTCTGGGACACAAACCTGCATGTCACCAAAAGTTTTGGGACACAAACCAGGGGACACAAACCCTGCACATGGCCAAAAGTATTAGGTCACATACCCGGACATGGTCAAAAGTATTAGGACACACCCACACGTCATCAAAAGTATTAAGACACAAACCCGCATGTGGCCAGAAGTATTAAGACTTTAACATATGTTAAGACTTACCTATGGCTGCATTTTCTACAGACTACTACTAATATAAACAATGAAGACTGCATGAAAACTTTTAATTGCTAAACGAAGTACTACTGTGTTCTATAGATGTGAAGTGCATGTAGCATTTAGAATTAATGTAGTTAAACCATGAGCTAGCTGTTCGTTTAAAAAGGCAAACCTGTCTGCAATTACTAAGACAGAATGGAACTGTAGATATTTCTAAGCGTAGCTATGTGGGAAACTAGCTTATGAGCTGTTCTAATTACCAACATCAAGAAGAATGTTCATAAAACGTCTGCACTTCTGAGTCACGTTACAGTTTGAGCTTTGCAATACGTGACCTGCCACAATGCCAAAACACTGGCTCTTAAAAATAACCGCGCGAATAATGCCGTAACCAAGTTCACAGTCTATCTATGGGCTGCTTGCTAGCATGCTAGGTAGCGAGCTAGCTAACCGTGAACATTTTACCACAATAACAGTCCCAACAGTCTTTCCGTCATGAAAAGGCAATTAAACCTTTGGTAATCTGCACTGCAGCCTCGCAGACGGTCACGCCTGTTAACTAGAAGCGCTGAAATCATCCTGAGATGACACCAGACGACTGGTAACACATAGCTGGCTGGCTAGCCCGCTAGCTAGCTTTAACTTGTTTTACACCCGCCATCACAGAATCAACGCGGCTTTAATGGCAGGCCTAGGCCTGCAAAAACGCCACTATTTTTTATCTTAACTCTATTCTCCAAGTAACGCAATGGTAGTTCCAGAAAGAGCGCGGCAAATTCGCGATGGTCCATTCTGTCCTGCATCAACTCAACCTCGTCAGCGTAACTCTCTATTCACCACTGTACGCTGCCGGGTTTGTTGTTGCGGCTGCGCCAAGGCTGAAATAGACGGAGATTGCGCGGTAGGGTACTAACCTCAGAGCGGCTGCGCTACTTCAGGCCTGCGCCGTACAGCGGAGCTGAGAATCTGACCTGTAATGGAGGATAAAGAACAGAACACAGCCAAAGCTGTGGTTGAGCGCTAGTGGAAGGCATACTACAGAGCAAACCCCGCCCACTCCCAATTCCGAAGAACCCTAAAACCGTCAGTGATCTCAGTTTCATTAAATTTATTTCAACGTTATAAACTGAATCTCAATTTAGTAGCTGAATGAAGAATGCGTTCCAGTGAGTTACTCAGATTAGGAGGAATGGTCCAAACTGGTACTGGCACACACTGGTCGATCGCACTATAGGATACTTAACAAATTATTAAGTTTTATGGATAGGCTGGGGTGCAAGAACTGTAAGAATTATTTAGTCCACCAAGTTTGCAGTTGTATCATGAAATTTCACAGTAGAACCATGAAGTGGCCAAATTACCACCAAACATTCATACTACAGCTGTGACATATTTCATGATCAGTTCATAGTCAACCAATTTCACAGTTGTACTATGAAATTCCACATTTGAACCATGAAGTGGCCAAATTACCATCAAACATTCATAGCAGAACTGCGAACTTCATGGTCAAACTGTGAAAGCTCACATTAAAACTGTCAAGCAATTCAGTTTTACTATGAACACTCACAGTACATTTTTTCTGGGCAGATAACAGTAGGCGTACGTGTTTGCTTATTTGGTTTTGTTCTAGATGATGATGGTCTTCTAAATTAAAGAAAGTAAATGTATTCCTTCATTCATTCACTCTATTTCATACCTGCATAATTCATGTCACAGGGAGCCTAAATGACGGCACAATACACAGCATGGAAACCTACATTAGACAGTGCACCAATCCATCGCAGGGCACATGCACACACTCACTCACACCAGTACACATTAGAGACACCAGCTGACCTTATGTATGTGTTTGGAATGTTTGGAAAGTACTTAGAGAGAATCCCTCACAGACATGGGGAGAACATACAAACTTTATGCAGGGAAAGTCCAGACTGGGAATTGAACTGGGGATATCTGGAGCTGTGAGGTGACAGTGCTAACCACTTGCAGCACTTGCAGATATTTAATATAGCATCTAAAGAAAGTGACCTTAAATGTTACCTTGGTAGTGGTGGTGTAGATTAGTGCAAACTGTGCAAACAAAATTAGAAGGCACATATCACAACCGCTCCATGATTGAGGAAATGCCTAACTTGGTTTCAGAGAACTGATAGGCTGATATAGGTCACATTTTAAAGATAGTGTGAACGGCTTCGCTAAGAAAATCAGAATTGGGCCACTTTGCCTGCTGTGTGAACGTAGCCTAGGTGCAGATGGTCTGAGACAGCCTGTTCTGATTTTGCTAGATACGGGTGCAGCACAGTAGCTTAGTTATTAATTCTGGACAGTGCTCTATCATTTTGCACAGTTCTTATAAAGGCAGTGGCATGTAATCCAGGGAGTGGAGCTTGGAGTCATTTGTATGCCTCTTCATAATAGGTAGTTGCAAACTAAAGTGTTGTCTGGTTTTCATTGTTCATTCACAGGTACCAGTTAGTGGTGTTTCTGCGAGCTTGTGGAATGACCTAGGATGTCGTACTCTACCTGAGGACAGAGTTCAATTGCCATAAGTGGCGATTTTCTAGAGCAGAAGTACCCTGCTGTATTCCCTGCTTGTGAGATGACATGTGCAAAAAAAAAATGCACATGCATCGCCACCTCACAGAAAGAAGGTCCATAGTAGAACTAAATGTAAAATATGCACATCGGCATTAAGTAGCCTGATACACAGAGTCACTCTAGGATCCTGAGTCTAAGCAGGAAAGTCCTTGGCGGCACTTGATCCCCAGCCAGCCGGAGGAAGGAGAGTTACTGCCCGCTGGTGTGGCCCGGGTATGTTGGGGCTGGAGCTAATGATGAAAACAGCTTGAGTGAAGTTGAAGCGCATGAACATCATGTGTGGGGCAGGAACTGGTACTGGAACACAGCTCAGAGAGAAAACAGAAAATGTAATTAAGTTACTGATTGCGAGCACATTGTCTATTAACAATCACTCTTGCCATTTGTAGCATGAGACCCCGGCAGCATTAGCTATAGCAGCATAGCTAGAAAGAGGAGAACCGGAAGGTAACACAGCCAAGAGGGATTACATGAGACATCGGTAACCCCACAGGAGGCAGAAGACAGCAACCCAACGTCTCTGATCACCATAAGACTCTTTCACTAAGAACCCCCAGCTCTGCCCTTAGTCTAAGGGAAGACTGCACAAGTCAAGATCAAGAGGATTGAAGCCCAGCTCAGCCAGACCACCTAACAGACACTCCCCGCTAACAGACAAGGCAGGCAGGCCAGACATGACTCCAGACTCCAGCCCCAGTAATCCAAGCCGTGCATCCCAGTCTAAGTCTAGTCAAAGGCCTGCATACAGTGGGGCAAAAAAGTATTTAGTCAGCCACTGATTGTGCAAGTTCTCCTACTTAGAAAGATGAGAGATAGCTGTCATTTTCATCATAGGTACACTTCAACTATGAGAGACAAAATGAGCAAAAAAAAAAAAAAAAAAAAAAAAAAAAAAAAAAAAAATTCCAGGAAATCACATTGTAGGATTTTTAAAGAATTTAATTGTAAATTATGGTGGAAAATAAGTATTTGGTCAATAACAAAAGTTCAACTCAATACTTTGTAACATAACCTTTGTTGGCAATGACAGAGGTCAAACGTTTCCTGCAAGTCTTCAAAAGGTTTGCACACACTGCAGCTGGTAATTTGGCCCATTCCTCAATGCAGATCTCCTCTAGAGCAGTGATGAGGGAGATTATCAATGGTTTTGTATGTCTTCCATTTTCTTACAATTGCTCCCACAGTTGATTTATTCCCACCAACCTGCTTGCCTATTGTAGATTCACCCTTCCCAGCCTGGTGCAGCGCTACAATTTTTTTTTTCATGGTGTCCTTCAATAGCTCTTTGGTCTTGGCCATAGTTGAGTTTGGAGTCTGACTGTTTGAGGCTGTTGACAGGTGTCTTTTATACAGATAATGAAGTCAAACAGGTGCCATTAATACAGGTAACGAGTGGAGGACAGAAGAGCTTCTTAAAGAAGAAGTTACAGGTCTGTGAGAGCCAGAAATCTTGCTTGTTTGTGGGTGACCAAATACTTATTTTCCACCATAATTTACAATTAAATTCTTTAAAAATCCTACAATGTGATTTTTTTTCTTATTTTGTCTCTCATAGTTGAAATGTACCCATGATGAAAATTACAGACCTCTCTCATCTTTCTAAGTAGGAGAACACAATCAGTGGCTGACTAAATACTTTTTTGCCCCACTGTAAATAAGTATGTCTTTAGCCTAGACTTAAAAATTTGGAGAGTGTCTGAGTCTCGAACTAAAGTGGGAAGTTTAGTTCATAGTTCGGGGCCATGTATGAGGAAGTCTTTCCCCCTACTGTGACTTTTTAAATTCTAGGAACTAAAAGAAGTCCTGCACCCTGCGAACGAAGTAGACGAGCTGGATTGTAAAATTCTAAAAGTTCACTCAGATAATGTGGGGCCAGGCCATGTAGAGCTTTATATGTTATAAGTATTTTTTAATCAATGCAGAATTTGACTGGTAACCAGTGCAGTGATGATAGAACAGGAGTGATATGATCAAATTTTCTAGTTCAAGTTAGCACTCGGGAAGCTGCATTCTGAACTAATTGAAGTTCATTTGTAGATGTACTAGAGCATCCAGTAAGTAAGGCGTTACAGTAATCCAACCTTGAGGTTATAAACGCATGAACCAGTTTCTCTGCATCATTAAAAGAGAGGATATTTCTAAGTTTAGTGATATTACGTAATTGACAGAAAGCAATTCGAGTGATGCTGCTAATGTGTGCATCAAAGGAGAGATCTGAATCAAATGTGACCCCTAAGTTTTTTTTTTACAGACGGACTGGGCAATACTGGACAGCCATCTAGATTTAGGATAGATGTAGCCAACCTGTCTCTCACAGCCTTGGGTCCCACTAATAGAACCTCAGTTTTATCTGAGTTAAGTAAGACAAAATTAAATAACATCCAATCTTTTATTTTCCTTTACACAGTCCTCAATTTTGTTGATTGTAAGGCTGTCATTAGGTTTGGCTGATATGTACAGCTGTGTATCATCTGCATAGCAGTGGAAACTAATGCCATGTTTACGAATAACTGAGCCTAGTGGCAGCATGTACAGAGAGAATAAAAGCAGGCCAAGCACTGACCCCTGAGGCACGCCATACTTCACTTTTGAGAGTTTAGAGTGTAGATTATTTACATGAACAAACTGGTACCGGTCGGTCATGTAGGATTTAAAGCAAGAAAGTGCTAATCCCATAATACCTACAGTATTTCCTAGTCTATCCAGTAAGACATCGTGATCTATGGTGTTAAATGCTGCAATTAAATCTAACAGAACAAGAAACTCATCCCTTATCTGAGGACATGAACAAGTCATTTAGTACCCTAAGTAATGCTGTTTCAGTACTATGATGGGGCCTGAAGCCAGACTGAAATGTTTCATAAATACCATTCCTTTGGAGGTAACTGCAGAGCTGCTGATAGATGGCTTTTTCTAAGATTTTGGACAGAAACGGTAGATTTCAAATTGGTCTATAATTAGATATCACACAAGGGTCAAGAGCAGCTTTTTTAATCAGTGGTTTAATAACGGCACACTTAAAGGATTTGGGCACATAACCAAAGGTAAGGGATGAATTTAAAATAACTAACACTGGCTCTATAATACTAGGTATTACTTCTTTGAGTAATTGTGTAGGAATTGGATCTAATAAACATGTTGATGACTTAGACGAGCTGATCAGTGCGGATAGTTCAGTATTAGTAATTGGGGTAAAAGACTCTAATCTTGATTTACAGTTCATTGAACAGATGTCTTCACTAGTGCTGCATCTGGAAGGTGGCTGAATAGTTTGGTGATGTGATGAGCATCGATTTTTATGCCTAATGTTTTCTATCTTATCATTAAAGAAGTCATGAAATCATTACTGTTAAAATTACACAGAATGGGAGAGTCACTTTCTGTGGGGTTTTTTGTTAATTTGGAGACTGTATTAAAGAGAAATCTTGGATTATTCTTATTTTTCTCTATGATTGAAGAGAAGTATGCAGCTTTAGCTTTAGTGAGGGCATGCTTATACTCTGCCATGCTGTCCCTCCAAGCAATCTTAAACACTTCCAATTTACTATGTCTCCACTTGCGCTCTAGATGCCGTGTTCTTTGCTTTAAGGTACGGGTGTGGTCATTATACCATGGTGCTAGCCTTTTTTTTCCTAATGTGTTTGACCCTAGCAGGAGCAATTGTGTCCGGGGTTGAGCGAAGCACACATTCTAATTGGTAATTTACACACTCAAGATGATTGGGCTCCATAAGTGTATTAAATTTTAAGTCTGGTCTTAATAAACACAGCTGGAGTAGCAGATGTGTTAGTGCGTTTGGTGTGATAACGAGGCAGAAGGATTTTATTTAGAATAATTATAGAGATAGCTTAAATCCTAAAAGATCAATCATGAAGAAAAAGTTGCGACAGTATGGAAAATGCATATAAAAACACAGTTTTTCTTATATTTACTTTGAATTTTATTTAATTACAAACAGTATGAACCTGAGATATTTCATGGTTTGTCTGGTCAACTTCATTTCATTTGTTAAAAACATCCATCCCTGCATTTCAGGCTTTGATGAGCAAAGATGGCCAGAGGATCTCCAGTTTATCAACAAAAGCATTATTTAAATGTTATTTAACTGTTTAAAAGAAAAGTATTGAAATGTATCTCAAAGAAAGATGGGAAGGGATCATGAGAATGGTGAGCAAAATTCCCAGAACTACACGGAGGGATCTGATGAATTTCCTGCAGAGAGCTGGGACCAAAGTAACAAAGGCTACCATCAGTAACACACTATGCCGAGAGGGACTCGGATCCTGCAGTGCCAGGCGTGCCCCCCTGCATAAGCCAGTACATGTCCAGGCCCGTCTGAAGTTTGCCAGAGAGCATATGGATGATCCAGAAGAGGATTGGGAGAATATCATGTGGTCAGATGAAACCAAAATAGAACTTTTTGGTAAAAACTCAACTCGCCGTGTTTGGAGGAAGAAGAATTCTGAGTTGCACCATACCTACTGTGAAGGGGGGTTGTGGGGGTTGAAAACCTCATGCTTTGGGGCTGTTTTTCTGTAAAGGGGACAGGACGACTGATCAGTAACCCTTAACATGGAAGAATGAATGGGGCTATGTATTGTGAGATTTTAAGCCAAACCTTCCATCAGTGAGAGCATTGAAGATGGAATGTGGCTGGGTCTTCCAGCATGACAATGATCCCAAACACACTGCTCGGGCAACGAAGCCATGGCTCCGTAAAAAGCATTTCAAGGTCCTGGAGTGGCCTAGACAGTCTCCAGACCTCAGCCCCATAGAAAATGTGTGGAGGGAGTTGAAAGTCCGTGTTGCCCCAAAACATCACTGCTCTAGAGGAGATCTGCATGGAGGAGTTTTGTTGCGTTAGTGTTACTACCTCAAAATCAATACAGTAGTCCTGCTGAAATTATGTGGTATTTGTGCTGTAAAATACTAATTCACTTGTTTATACATTTTTTCTTACCTGCTATTTGTTTAAATACACAGGGGCAGCATGATGTTAAAGGCTGTGGTTAGAGTAAAACTAAATGGTACTGAAGTTGACTGATCACTGATCTCATTTCTAAGCATTTTATCAAATCTGTGCTTTGTAACAGAGTAGCAATATTATATTTAAATATGTTAAATACAAATAAAAATTGACAAGTGTTTCAAAATCTTTATTGATTGATTGTGTATGTGGTAATTTTTAGTTGTAGCTGTCGACAGCGGGTAAAACCTGCAGGGAACAGAGAAATAAATAGAAAGTACTATCAAGCAAAGCTATTGTAATTGTTAAATGATTAACTTCAGTATTTTATTCTTACTAACATGATTGTTGACTGAGAATGTCTAGAAAACTGTTACATAATGGAGAAAATGTGCTTACCTATGTGCTGATTATTTCCATAGAGGTAGAGAGCATGTCTTCTTTCAACAGAAACACAGGACTATTTGTTTGGGTTGGATTTATTTGATAATTTTTCCCATGCTAAGACTGGAAATGGTGGCATCGCACTTCCTGTTTGCTGCTATTCAAGACTCCCTTGGAGTAAGAAGCAGGAGAACCCTAACTGAGTCCTAGTGGGGTTGAAAATATCAAAATTTGGGATCATTAATTAATGGACAAATGCATGTAATTGTTGTTTTTTTTTTTAACTACCATTTTTGGGTTTTGGACTGTTTATTAAACTGAGATTAAGAAGTTTTAATAAACATCGTCTCTTATACTTACAACTGGAACACACCTTTGTTTCCTTTTTTTGTGTGTTTACTGCAGGACCATGACAATTACAGTGTGTTGTTCTGTTTTTAGACTTGATGGTTTTTTTTTTTCTCAGTTCATTTGCGCCCCAATTTTTAACACTAGCCATTTGCACTGGCTCTTGCTCAGTGCACTTCACTAAAATACACTAACCGTTCTCGTTTTGTTCTTTGTTACTAAAAAAAAAAACACAACAACAAAAAAACAACAAAAAAACCCAACACAAAACCGTATATTCTTACTGCAAAAAAGTCATCATGGATCTTAAGTTTAGTGATAACAGCCAACCAAAACAAAAACCGCTTAAAAAAAAAGAGATAGTGGCATTAGCATATTCATGTTTTTAATCTAATTACAGTTTTTTTTGTGAATACATAGTGTTTAAGTATACAGTATATTCTGGGAGTCTGAAACAGAATAATTCAATTTATATTTTCCTTAAGTTCTCTCCGTTCTCATCATTTTCCCAAAAGTGCCTTCTGGAACAAATGAACAATGAGTTACATCTGTAATTATACCACTGTAATTATAGGAGGTCACACTAGATGCTAACTGTTGCTGGCAGAAGCCATTTTGTTCTGAAAACTGTTCTTTTTCAAAGCTTGTGTACATATTTCCTTTATTAGTATAACCTATTTGTCTCACTGTAAAGGGTTCACAAATTTCATGCACCACTGTATTCATTATAAATATTGAGTAAGTGGTGAAAGGAATCTCTTGACAAGACCAGATAAACAAATGCCATATAATGACATGGAAATAAGAGTCATTATTTATACGACGACATTTAATGTGAAACACAAAAGCTACACAGTTAATCAGTAAACCAACATTCTCTGTATTTCAATATTAACTGCTTTATAGAAGAAATTTTCCTAAAAACAAAATATTTTAAAAATGATTTACAAAGAAGAAAAGGGTGACCTGTCAAAATCATTTGTTCCTTTTATTTTATCCTTTTAACTAGTGACCCATGCTACTACATTACGCTAAACAGAAGCTTATAACACTTAATATAATTACTACTGAGAACAGGATATACGGGACAGTGAAGTATTTTGAAATCCTTTATTTCTCAGAGGAGCCCTTCTGGACAGCTATTGACAGAAAATGGAGAATATCCTTCTTGACTTATCTTCAGTTCCCTAGAGAAACCAGAAACAAGGAAGCATAGAGCACATTTTATATACCTACATAAGAACGGCCTTCTCTTGACGAAATGCCATTTTTTCAAAAACATGCACACAAAAATAACTATAGAGCAAAAACATTACGATGAACTGCTTATTACACTTTTGGTACCAAACAGCTCAGAGAAGCATGGACTTCACAAGACCACTGAAGGTACCCTATAGTATCCAGCTCAAAGACATTAGCAGCTGGAACCACTGCAGTTTGGATGACTTGTCTCTAATATCATATTAGTCCAACTGTGATTTAAGCCAATGAGAATGGGTAGTGTATCGTTAAACCAAATAATGAGGAAATGCATGTTTGAGAAACAACAAGAACAATACAACATGAAACTTGGAAGTTAGCTTCCTTGAATCTGAGAACTAGATTTAGTCAGACATGTTGACTTTTCCATTAATATGTGAAAAGTCAATTCTATTAAGAAAGTAATACAAATCATGCAATGACATTAACCATGAGGGCTGTGCTTGAATCGGACAGGTTTTCAGCGTGATCAGCCGTGACTGGTGATGGGCCAGTTAGTTTCATATAAGCGATTCTGTTCCGGTCACATTTAGCATACACTTGTCTAACAGCTCCTGCTATCTTTTGTTAGCAATTGTATCTGCATGCTGCATTTATAATTCGCAGACAGAATTTTTATTTATTTTTTTTAAATCGGAACCAGCCGGCCACATATTTGAAAATAATCAGAAATGATCAAGAAAATTGTAATCGGAGATGGCTGCAGGCTCACCATCTTAAATGGTGAATTGGTAAAATTTAAATGTTATTCATAAAGTAAAATGTACTTATTCATATTCATGCGGGAGCCAATCCAAAATAGTTGCTAATGAGTAATCTGCTCTTATTTTATTAAAAACAACAACAACAACAAAAAACAACAACAACTGAGCTGTTGGAATATTTTTCCAGGTTTATGGACACAATTTTGAAACTACTGTAAACAGCAATATATACATCTGGAATATCACGAGACTAGCTCACCTGAGGGGGACTTGGTACTAATGAATTATGGTTACTTTTCATCAAGAGAAGGAGTTTGAGTGCAGCTTTCCAGCCAGAGAGAGGAAGGTCCCCCTCTGAACTCGAAGAAATGGAATCATCCAGGCTCTCATCGTCTCCTACCACATTCACCCATGGACACCAGTGTCTGTGCTGACCAAGTGGATCAAACAAGTTCCTATGCCCTTCCTGTAATATAACGGAAAAATCACTTTAGAAGCTGAAAACTAATTTTTTTTTAAATATACAGTCAGTCTAAGCAATGCATAGGTATTTACAGTACTGTGCTTTAGGCAGTACTATGTTTAGACAGGTGAAGAAAAATGCAATGTAAGAATGCTTTTTTAATAGTTTATTTTTGTCAATTAACAAAATGAATGATCAAAACAGAAATCTAAATTGAATCAATATCTGGTGTGACCACCCTTGACCCCAGCAACACCCCAGCAACAATTCTAGACTTGCACACAGTTTTTGAAGGAACTTGGCAAAGAGCTTGTTCCAGTATTGGAGATCCAACTACAGTTGATCTGTGGATGTAGGCTTGCTGAAATCCTTCTGTTACAAGTAATCCCAGACGGACTCGATGACGCTGAGATCAGGGTGCTGTGGGGGCCATAGCATCACTCCCAGAACTCGTTGTTCTTCTTTTCGCTGAAGATATTTGTTACAGAAATTGGCTACAAAAACAAATCAATTTGGACCAATCAGGCACCTCGAAGGTGGCGCTGCATGATGGAGTGAAGTGTCTACCTGTATTTCTCAGCATTGAGGACACCATTAATCCTAACCAAGTCACCAACTTTATTTGCCGAAATGCGGCCCCAAACTCAAAAGGAACCTCCACCATTGTTGACTGCTGCTTATTGTACTGGTCTCCTGTCCTTCGGACAAACTGCCTTCCAGCTATAGCTAAATATTTCAAATTTTGATGCATCACTTCAGAGCACCTGCTTGCCATTTTTCTGCACCCAGTTCCCATGTTTTGTGCATAGCTGAGTCACTTGGCCTTATTTCCACATCAGAGGTATGGCTTTGTGGACGCAATTCTTCCATGAAGACCAAACTTCTCCGAACAGTATATAAAACTAGCCTGCAGGATGAGATAACAGCTCTTTTTCAGGACACTATCTGGATGAAAGTGTTGTGTGCTGTAAAACTTAGTGTCTGCAAAGGACGTTATTGAGATTAGTGGATCACCCTGTCAGTCAGTGGACTGCTTGCGCAATGCTACATGCTCTTTGATTGCCATGGCAACAGTGCCGGGGAAACCGCAGTGCTCAACTGCTAGCGGCAGTGCCGCGCTTTATAAAATGCGCAGATGCGGACACCACTGTGCTAGCAGACCAGAACAAAAACGCAGACGAGGCAAGACACATGAACAGACATTCACCATGTATGATGTACTACTATGATGACTATGTATCAACTTTAAGTAACCCGTTTCATTACATCACTGTGTACTAGTGTTTTGTGACAGGATGGTTAACAGTCTTAATATCAGCTCCTCTATTCGGTCTTATCTGAAGAAAAAAAAAAGTAGCAAATATTTACTCATATCATTAAAAATATTAATTAAAAAAATGTCAGTCGAGTGTGACACTGCAAAAACAGTGTTTTTAAAGTATTTTAAAGAGTTTTAAAGTAATGTATTTGGAGCTGTATTATTCATGAAAACCACTTCTATTATCTGTGAAGGTACAGCTAGTCCTAATGTGCTGCATTTTTACAGAAGAGATGTAAGCGACTACGTTATCAAAGCTGTAATAAGATACCACAGCAGTGTTATTATAATAGTTAAATCTAAAATTAAAGTTTAAATTGTTCTTACATTAATGTTAGTATATATTAAATACATAGCCAATATTATCTAAACAGCCAAGGACATTATGGCAGTATAAAAGTACACAAATAAATGCAACAGTAATGTTAAAAACATTTTTACAAAAAATTATTTGGGACGTGAGTTTCAGCTTGGGGTGGCTGACAAAGTTTTAGGACATTTCTGAACAAACTGTGCCAGTTCTGAGCTGATGGAACTGCTGGACATCTCCAATTCTGAAGGGAAGTAAGCATGATGTGTCTTTCATCTGCTGCACCAATTTTTTTGATTGACCACTGCGTCTACGGTCCTTAATGATGCCCGTTTCTATGTGCTTCTTCAAAAGATTTTGAACAGCACATCTTGAAACCCCAGTCTGCTCTGGAACATTTGCCTGGGAGAGACGTTGTTGATGCAGTACAACCTTCTTGTGTTTTGTTGCTATGCTCAGCTCATGGTGTATGACCTGTGAGAAACCTTTGTGGCAGAGTTTGGCTGGTCATCACCCAGTTTTAAGCCTCTTACACAGCTGTTTTTGTTTCCGTTAATGGCTGTGTTTCAATCTACATATGACAATAATGATCCTACAAGGTACCTAGAAGAATTGATGCTGTTTTGAAGGTAAAGGGTGGTCACACCAAATACTGATTGATTTACATTTTGAATAAACTATTAACACTTCTATTTTGACAGCACGTACTTTGCAGCATTTGACCTATACCCGTCTAAAACTTTTACACAGTACTGTATATATGAACCGAACTGAGCAGTGGAGTGATATGGGAGTGGGGGTAGTTGGACGTACAAGTACATGGTAGCAAGTGCAGATACAGTGGCTTGGTACTCTGTTAGAAGTTGTTACTTTTTTCCCCTGTTGTTCTGTTTTCATTGTATTCTTTTCTCTGGTTCATCTTGTGGATTACCACACAGAATTTTACTGTACTATGTACAATGGCAAAGTGCCTTCTTCTAATTTATACAGATTGAACATACTGATTATCCATCAAATAACTGAACATAAGCAAGTAAACCTCAAGTAAACAACCTCTCAGCTGTTCCAATTCATGACACTAGAGGGGTGTATTATAGGAGTGTACTGCCCTATAAAAAAGGACATGAAATCTGAGTCTGATCTTCTGAAAGATGTTTGCCATAATCTGTGAACCATGTCCAAATAAAAAAGTTAATTAATTAATTTAAAAATAGAAGATCTGCGCTATATTCACAACTACAACTCCATATTCCTTGGATATAAAATCCCCAACAGCATTTGCATAGATAGTATTCAAATACCAGTACTAAATGGCACACAGAAGCCATGTTTGCATTTGACACGATTGTTGACATATGGCTTCCACTGCCTACCGTACATTCTTTCTTGCCCTTAAGGATTCAGCAACAAAGAATGCTTATTGACAGCAGTTTGTCAAAGTATTGCTGGTTTTCAGTGGCTAAGGAATTGAAGGTCACAGTAATGGTCACCAGCCTTCCCATTGTAAGACTATCAGCAGCAAGTTGCTCTGACTAAGAGTGTTGACTAAATGCTGCAACTGCCATGCCATGCAGATCAACCAATTAAGACATGCAGACTTTACATAAAGAAAAGTACAATGACAAAACACTTTGTTCTTACAAGGCTACCGGCAGAGGAGAGGCGTGGACGCTTTGTCTTTCTCTGGGGACTTATGGAGGCTTCAGCTATTAGGCCGTCTCCATGACCTCTGCTACGTGTTAATGGCCTTTTGCCTCTTAGTACCTCCTCGTTGGGGCTAGGGGAATCCCTGCTACGTGTTCGTACCGTCAGGGGGGATGTGGTACTCTCCAACTATTTGAACACAGGGATAGAAAAATATACATACAAGTGACATTACAGAAATACTCGATCTACGGAAACAAATATTAACATTTAAAATCAGAAATATCACAATGTTAGCAAGGTTGTGTATAACCTGTTCTATCCGTGTGGGATCCTGGCTACGGAGCTTCATGCGACATGAAGCTAGAGAATGAGTAGGGGAGGTGTGTGTCATTCTGGTATCTGTCATTCTATCCCCACTTCGAGTCTCATGAACTGAAATAGGGGACTGGGGGTATGAAGAGTTTTCCCATTCAGCAGAAGCACTCTCCAACTGGTGAAAGTTCCACATGCCTATTTTCCTCACACAGTACGTGCATGTGAGAACCGGAAGATTCAGATCTGGGCTACAAGAGTAAAAATAAAGTAAAGTAGAACAGTCAATACTAATGAAAGTTCTTTGTTCAAAAAAAATAAAAAAAATAAAAAAAAATAAATAAAAAGCGTTTCTTTCTTTGACTTATTTCATTGCAGACAGTATGAACACATTACATTTTTTTTGTCTGGTCAACTTCATTTCATTTGTTAATATACAGCCATTCCTGCATTTCAGACCTGCAACACATTCCAAAAAAAAAGTTGGGATTGTAAAGCATTTATCACTTCGTAATGTTGCTATTCCTTTTCACAAAAATTAATTGTTTGGAATCCTCTGGGCAAAATATCTTAAGTATTTCATGTGTCATTTTCTCCCATTCTTCCTGCAAACATACCGTAACCTCCTGAGACCTGGCGTCCCCACGAGGACATGAGGTTATAGGTTCGCTGCTCCTCGTACTTCATTCTGCTTTACTCAGTCCTCATTTGTAAACACTCTTGAGCAATTCACAAAAACAAAAATACCTCCTGTTCAAAGACGGTGCTCAGTTTTTCTACATAAAATCAGAGCTCCGAGGAGGGTAATGAGGTCTCAAGAGGTTAAGGTGTGTAAAAGTGTCGGGTTGTCACGTTTTTGTTTCAAAATTCTCCACACACTCTCTACTGGGGAGAGGTCAGGACTGCAGGAAGGCCAGTTTTAATAGTCTAAATGGTCCATCCCAGATGCCTCTGACCCTAGAGAATTCGATGCCCCATCTGGCCACGGTTAACATAAGACTTCCTTTGTGAATGCAATTCCGTATTGTATCGCTTGGCAAAGATTTGCCAAAGGTAATCCCTTGTTCATGTGGTTCTATCAGCCATTGATGAATGACGGTTCTTGATGCAGTGCCCTCTGAGGGATCGGATATCACGGGACTTCGGCTTAAGCTTGTGCTCTTGCCCTTTACACACTGAAATTTCTAGAGATTCCTTAAATCACTTAGAGATTATGGACTGTAGAGGGAGAACTATGCAAATCCCTTCCAATCATTCTTTGAGGAACGTTGCTTTTAAACATTTTTAAATCATTTTCTCAAGCATCTTAGCTCTTCAAAGATTTAGCCTTTCATGGATACTGCTTTTGTACCAAATCATGGTCATAATCGCCTGTGGACATCACCTGTGTGAAATCACATCATTATTTAGATTTTTCCCCCCTCAATACTAACCCTACATAGCCTCTGTCCTAACTTAACTGGAATGTGTTGGAGGCCTGAAATGCAGGAATGGATGTTTATTAATAAAAGTGAGGTTGATCAGGCAAACCATGAAATGTCCTGGGCTCATACTGCCTGCAATTAAAAAGTCAAAGTAAGGCACATTCAATTTTTTATTTTGTTCATTTCCATGTTTCATACTGTCCCAACTCTTTCCGATTTGGTGTTGTATATAATACATAAAAAGAATGCAAACTGTTTTAATTATGTGATTGTATTTAAACTGATGTAAACTAATTATTTGTGTAATAGGGATAAATTCATGAGTTTAATTTCATTTTGTACAAATACTTCATACTTGGAATTAACTTGTAAAATATACAATTATGAAAAGTGATTAATCTGCACTGAATTTCTCTACTGGCTAAACCTTTCTTCTTAAGCTGGCA
The DNA here is from genome assembly GCA_025084515.1 of Ancistrus triradiatus. Taxonomy (NCBI): domain Eukaryota; kingdom Metazoa; phylum Chordata; class Actinopteri; order Siluriformes; family Loricariidae; genus Ancistrus; species Ancistrus triradiatus. Next base: position 57,673 of record JAJAGP010000199.1, on the reverse strand, counting down.
CCTTCATTACTGCATTTCTACAAATTTCACAGACTATGTAACCACAGCCATTAAGCTCTAACCATGACTATTTGCATGAACATTCTGGCTGAAAATGCATGCTTGTGCTTTTTGGAACAATTTGATCTTCTCAATTTTCATAAATAGCAACATAAAAGTTTATTCCTTTAGCTTTCCTCTCCATTTTCAAGAAACTTTGGTTGTCTTGTGAAGCCAATGTAAAAGTTTAAAATGTGCCTTTATGCTTTTAGATGCGAGATAAACAAATTCCTCAAATTAACGATAAACATCATCATTTCTATTACTAATACAACACCACCATTAGTAATATTTATAGAACAATTCATTATTATTCATCAAGTTAGCAGTATTTCTTTTATTGATTTTGCTCACAAAAGTGTCCCCCCCCCCCCCTACCTTGCTGCCCAGCCACACAGGGCCAGAGTACAAGCAACCATCTGTATGTTCTCGGTTTCTAAAGAAGAGTCTTCTGTTACCATCTTCACAGACGTAATCAACTGTAAAATACTGCTCATCACATCTTTTGTCAGTGCCTATGGAAACAGAAATAAATTAGGGAAAAAGGAGGAAAAAAAACAAAACAAAAAAAAAACACTTACGGAGAAGCAGACTACCATGTACCAAGTTTCGCAAAAACAGACCTTGATCACAAGAATGGCTACCACTGCACTGCCACATCCAATATTACTGATTATTAATATATTAATCAATTAATAATATACAAATATACAGTAGTTTAAAATGTTTGACTCCTTTTTTATTAGAATGCTGCGCCAAGATCCTGTACAATGTTTTCTTAAGTGACAAATAAATAGCAATTAAGTACATTTAAATGTGTGTGTTAATTTGTTATGTTTTGTTTTACAAAGTTAGTCGAAAAGTCAATAATGTTCAAGTCTAATCTGACCTTTAAGTTTAAGTCTCTCTCACTTGGTGAGGTATATCTTTTATTAATTCAACGATAGTATCAGATCGATATCGAATATCAAACGATATGCAAAGTTTACGTATCGATATCAGAACTGAAAAAGTTGGATCGTGCATCCCTTACCAAAACCTCTCAATTACTTAGAATTCCTCAGTAACCACACAGAACAAACAAATACCACATCAACCACATAAGATACACTAGCAATGAACTGGAATTATATAGCAACATCATAGCAAACATACCAATTACCTGGGTTGAATTTTTCAGATCGCCATTCATAATGGGTTAGTTGTTCAGATAGGGTATTAAATTACCCCACACTATTTCAAATAGCTATTCATAAATTTTAGGTGAAAGGAGCGCAATGTGTTTATTACACATTAAATCAAATCAGCTGTCAAAACTATTCTGCCCTCTTGAAGGCTTCGTAACAAATTAAAATAGTACTCCTAAAATGTAACAAAGACAAATTTACTATTAAAATACTTGTTTTTTTTCAAATACTTTAAAATACTGACTCATGTCTACTAAGTTTAGAGATGGCTTGCTGGCATGCACCACTACGGTCAGTTAGACAAATTCTCAGTAATAAAAGTCAAATATTAAAAATAAGCAGTTTCTTACCATGGCTTTAAACTGCTCCGGCTTCAGGGCAGGTAGCTGATGCTGAAGGAGAAAAATACTCTTGAAGCGATCCAGGAAGGAACCAAGAAGTTCTTCAGGCTCATTAACTGGAACCATGCAGAACCGTTCTAAAATACATATATAAATACACATATAAAAAAAACAACACAAGACAACTGACATACTGTACTAAAACAAATGCACACCAGAAACTGGCTAATAGAAATGTCCAAGTACCAGGGCATGGAAAATCTGGCCAAGAGCAAAATTCTTTATGTTGGGTCTTGAGCTGCCTTGTCAACTCCAAAATCCGCCTCTGATCTTTTAATAAACAAGAGAAATTTTTAGCAACATAGTTATCAATATACAACATATTTCCTAATGGGCTGTTGATATGATCTCACATTTCTCAAAGTCCTGGGCTGGCTGAACTGATGCACACAGGAACACCTGACAACTGCAACACATCAGCATGTCGCAGTTGACATTTATCCAGCCATACTGAGCACATCTTAATGGTGAGAGAACATAGGGCTTTCCAGTCCATTTCAAACAGTTAGTAAGTTAAGAAAAACCTTGCAATTTTTGGTACACTATCTGTTACGCGTCGGCGTACCGAACCGTATAAAGTAGGGATTTTAAGACCTAAGTGCAAGGAGCTCCCGATGGACAAAATAAATGTAACTCAATAGAAAGGAAGAACTAACACACGTGCGCAAAATAAAAATAAAAGAAATGAAGCGTCGCCTGGAAACTGCAGATCAAACCCTGATCGTAGGCAGCCGTGTCCGAAGCCCTAGCATCGTGCCACAAGAGGGCGAACGCAAATGTGAGCGAAACAGGATACAAACAACAAAAAACAAAGCACCACGCAGAGTGGACTCAGACACTGTATATAGACTCAAGGCAATATATATGAATATACTGTGGGGCAAAAAAGTATTTAGTCAGCCACTGACTGTAATTTTCATCATAGCTACACTTCAACTATGAGAGACAAAATGAGAAAACAAATCCAGGAAATCACATTGTAGGATTTTTAAAGAATTTAACTGTAAATCATGGTGGGAACTAAGTATTTGGTCAATGACAGAGGTCAAACGTTTCCTGTAAGGCTTCAGCAGGTTGGCACACACTGTAGCTGGTATTTTGGCCCATTCCTCCATGCAGATCTCCTCTAGAGCAGTGATGTTTTGGGGCAACACAGACTTTCAGCTCCCTCCACACATTTTCTATGGGGCTGAGGTCTGGAGACTGGCTAGGCCACTCCAGGACCTTGAAATGCTTTTTACGGAGCCGCTCCTTCGTTGCCCGAGCGGTGTGTTTGGGATCACTGTCATGCTGGAAGACCCAGCCACGTTCCATCTTCAGTGCTCTCACTGATGGAAGGAGGTTTTGGCTTAAAAGATTATCAATGGTCTTGTATGTCTTCCATTTTCTTGCAATTGCTCCCACAGTTGATTTATTCACACCAACCCGCTTGCCTATTATAGATTCACTCTCCCCAGCCTGCTGCAGGTCTACAATTGTCTTACTGGTGTCCTTCAACAGCTCTTTGGTCTTGGCCATGGTTGAGTTTGGAGTTTGAGGACAGGTGTCTTTTATACAGATAACGAGGTCAAACAGGTGCCATTAATACAGGTAACGAGTGGAGGACAGAAGAGCTTCTTAAAGAAGTTACAGGTCTCTGAGAGCCAGAAACCTTGCTTGTTTGTGGGTGACCAAATACTTATTTTCCACCATCATTTACAATTAAATTCTTTTAAAATCCTACAATGTGATTTCCTGGATTTTTTTGCTCATTTTGTCTCTCATAGTTGAAGTGTACCTATGATGAAACTTACAGACCTCTCTCATCTTTCTAAGTAGGAGAACTTACACAATCAGTGGCTGACTAAATACTTTTTTACCCCACTGTGTTTGTGTGTATGTGTGTATATATATATATATAAACATACACATAGTACATACTATGTACTATTGCTAATCTATTACCATTATTGTTTTATTACATTATTACTTATTAGACAACAATTAGGCATGCTTTTTCCAATACAATTTCCTGGACCAATATAGCAACCATGTTCATCAATCAAGCCAGGAGATAAGAGCCTGAATGAGGCCTGAGCAGCTTTAACGCCATAAGCTTTGTGTTAATATTACTACACCATGGTAATATTCAAAGCAACAAGGTTTTACATTGAACTTTTGTTTCCTTAAAGTTCATACCACATTACACTTACAGGAGCTTTTATGACATCTCATAAGCCTTCATTCTGTGAAGGCTCTCTATAAGATTTTGGACTGTGTCTTTGGGAATGTTAGCTGAGAGGGCCTGGCTCACATTCTCTGTTCTAATTCATCCCAGAGGTGTTTGATGGGGTTGAGGTCAGGGCTGTGTGTGGGCCTGTTAAGTTCTACCACATCAAACTCACCCAACCATGCCTTTATGGGCCTTGCTTTGTGCACTGGGGCACTGTCATGTTGGAACAGAAAAATGTCTTCCACAAACTTCCTACATAGCTGGTTGCCACAATGCAATCAGGCAGACAGTGCTCTCTTTGCGTTCACCAAAACCAGACTTCTCCATCAGGCTGCCAGATAGAGGAATATGATACTCCACAGAACACATTTCCTCTGCCCCAGAGTCCAGTGGTGGTTTTACATCACTCCATTCAGTGCGTGAGCTCTTTAGGACGGCCCATTCTTTCACAAATGCTTGTAAAAGCAGACTGCATGGCTAGGTGCTTGATTTTATTCACCTGTGGCAATGGGACTGAACAAAACACCTGAACTGAGAGGTGTGTCCCAATACGCATGTTCATTAAGTGTATAAAATGATTGTAGTATAAAGGTTACCAAACAGAAATGCACAAAAGGATATTGAGTATGACTCTACTCGGTGAAAAAAAGCTTCTTGGTTTGTTGCTTCACAAGGTGTGTCACTGGTGAGATTTGAAGCCATCAAGTTTGAAACCTGAGATGAACTGAAACACAGAAAAGAAAATGATCAACCCACTAACTGTACACATCTAGTAATATGTATGTAGCAAAATAATCATTGTTCAGAAGCCTCTGTGGATTTGAAAACACCAACAACCACACTGGGATTTGTCTGGGCTTTCATGTAGAAGAAAAGCAGGGAATTCAGAGCAAGTTAGCAACATTTTTTGGCTGTGTAACTAGTAGATCCATCAGCATAAAAACAGAACGTTTTTTGTTTGTTTGTTTGCGTTTATTGCCATTCCAGCTCACCAACAGGCTATGTACATGGCATTGCACAGGTTTAAAACACTTCTGTTCCTATTGTGTGTGCTATAGTTGATCTTTGACCTTTAAGTAGTCCAAAGAGATTCAGGATCTTTGCTGGGGGTTTTGTTCAAACAGATCTTTCATATTGCTGTCTTCATATTGCCGTAGTATTTTTTCCTGGTGTCGTTTGTTGCGGGGCAGTCTATTAATAGATGTTTTATTGTTAGTTGTGAGCGACAGTTGACAGGATGGTGCATCTTCCCCAAGGAAGTGGCGGTGTGTTAGGGTCGAATGGCCTATGCAGCATCTTGTTGGAGCTGTCTTTTTAAAGGGTAGTAGGTGGGAGCCCTCTCGAGCCTTGGTTTGATTTCGTGCAGTTTGTTTGATGTGCACTGGCTCCATTCTTCCTGCCATATGTTTTGGCAAAGTGTTCTGACCCTGTAGAGGGCGTCAGTGGGTGGGACAAAGCAACAGGCTATTTCTTTTTCAGCAGCTTTCTCATTACCCATTATGTTACAGTGGCTGGGGATCCAGCAACACGTGATGTAGACTCTCCGCTCTCTTAAGTCTTTGTCCTTCAATAGGAGTTCTACAATGATGGGGTGATGCGTTTGTAGGGATGTCAGTGCTTGTAAGCAGGATTTAGACTCATATTAGGAAATACTTCTGTGGGGTTATTTGGATGTAATTTATTGCTAGGAGGATGGCATGGGCTTCCGCTGTGAAGATGGAACTGTGTTGGGGGAGGCGAATGCTGTGTTGGTACTCAGTTCTGTTCTCCATTCCATGGGGGTATCAAAGGGCATTTAGTGTTCTTATCCGGGATGTCTAGGGTTTCCAGAGACATTTTAATACGAAGGCCTAGTGGTCTGATCGCGTTAGCTTTGCTCTCATATAGATGGTGGTATTGATTGTGGAAGAATGCTTGGTAGGCTGGGTTTTCTTTATTCCTTTGGGTCTTTACAGCATACTGTATTCTTATTCTTAGTCTCCGGATATGTAAGGGTGGTTTGTTTGCCTCTACATAAAGGCTTTCTATGGCTGATGTTCTGTACGCTCCCAGAACCAGTCGGAGTCCTTAATGATGTACCGTGTTCAGTGGTTTTAAATAAGACAGTCTGATTCCTCCGTAGACGCCACTTCCATAGCTCAAGCACAAACGTATTGGGGCAATATAAAGGTGTTTTAGTAAATGTGTATCTGCTCCCCATCTTGTGTTTGCCAGGATTTTAATGGATGTTCAAAAACTGTAAGCATTTGACTTTGAGTGCTTGTACATGGGGGATGAAGGATAGCTTACTGTCCAGAAGAAGTCCCAAAAACCTGGTCGCTTTTTCTACCTTTATAGCTCCTCCTTCCAGGCTTAGTTCTGGCTCCGGATGCAGGGATCGTAGGTGGCAAAAGTGGTTGCAGACAGTTTTGGATAGCCGGAAGCCATTATGAGACGTCCATTTTTGCAGGCGGTTTATTGTAAGCTGGAGCATGCGTTCGACTTGTGGCATATGGCGCCCTTTACTGCAGATGCACAAGTCATCCACGTATAGACAAGGCATGACACTGGAAGTTGTGTGTTGAGTAATGTTACTAATTTTAATATTAAATAACGTCACCGACAGGACGCCACCTTGCGGGACTTTTTGTTCTTGGGTATGCAAGTCCGATGGGGTATTATTGATCTTGACTTTGAATTTCCTGTTTGATAAGTATGTTGATATGAGAGTGGTTTGGTGCCCACGTAGTCCCATCTTGTGCAGATCTCTCAAAATACCATGTCTCCGAGTCGTATCATACGCTTTTTCTATATCAAAAAAGACTGCAACTACATGTTGTTTGTTAAGGAAGCCGTCCCGCTCTGGTATTGTTCAGGATAATATTGTGTTCCAGAAACCATGTAAGACCTTGGTTTACATTCTCTCAAGTGTCTTTCCAAGGCAGCTCGTTAAGACAATTGGTCTGTAGTTGTTTGGGTCTTTGCGTTCTTTCCCTGGTTTGGGAAAGGGGATGACAATGGCCTCTTTCCACTGAGATGGGGGGGATGCGCTGGCTGATAACATTTTCTATCTCTGAAGAGGGGAAGCGTCCGTCCGGAGGGAGGTAGATAGAGCAAAGAGTGATTGTTTTGTATAGTCAGGAGTACTGCAGTCGCTTGGATATCTGTTTGAAGATGTATTGGGCTGTGGGATGTTATTTTTAATAAGGATTGCCGTGCCTCCTGTTGGCGATGGGAGTCAGGACCTGGCAAGTTATACATTGTATACCCTTTTAGGAGTACTGGGTTCTGTACTTTTAGCAGGGTTTCTTGTAAGCAGTTTGCTACAGGGTTTAGTATAGTGGAGAGTCTTTGAAGTTCAGCAAAGTTTGCTTTGAATCCTCTACAGTTCCATTGGATCATGATATGTTCCATCATATGGGTAGTACTGGGGGATTCCGTCTTGGTCTTTTGGGGATGGGCTTCGGGACTTGGGTTTCGGTATCTCAGCCATTTCTACGTCCTTTGGGTCGCCGGCTTTATTCTCTTCTCTACTTGGCTTTGTATACTTGGTTTCTTTTTGGCCTTACTCCTGAGGTCTGTTTCTACTGCCTTTGTTTCCTGGTCCGCTGCTTTGGGCTTGATTGTAATTTCCTTTAGCAAGCTTATATGTTGTGGTTTTTCTCCCTTAGCCCAAGTGATATTGGTTTGACACTCTCTGCTGGTCAAGGTTTTGGATTTCGCTGCTTCAGCAAATGATCTTTTAAACTTGAAGCTCAGAGAGCTTTCGACTGCTTTCCTTGCTTCTGGTAGCTTATTTTCTGTGAGTGTGTAACTCTTTGAATTTCTTTTTCTTTTCTCTAGATGGGGCAGTCTTTGGAAGCTGCGCTATGGTGTCCAGTGCAATTCACACATTTGGGAGGGTTTCGACAACCTGAGCCATGTTCCTCTTCTCCACAGTTACAGCTTATAGCATCCCTCCTGCAGACGGTGGCTCCATGGCCATATTTATGGCATTTCTAGCATCTAAGTGGGTTAGGTATATACTGGTCCTCCTCAAAAAATTAGCATATTGTGATAAAGTTAATTATTTTCCGTAATGTAATGATAAAAATTAAACTTTCATATGTTTTAGATTCATTGCACACCAACTGAAATATTTCAAGTCTTTTATTGTTTTAATACTGATGATTTTGGCATACAGCTCATGAAAAAATCTCACAAATTAGCATATCATGAAAAGGTTCTCTAAACGAGCTATTAAACCTAATCATCTGAATCAACGAATTAACTCTAAAACAACACCTGCAAAAGATTCCTGATGCTTTTTGAAAACTCCCAGCCTGGTTCTTTTTACTCAAAACCGCAATCATGGTAAGACTGCCGACCTGACTGCTGTCCAGAAGGCCATCATTGACACCCTCAAGCACGAGGGTAAGGACACCAGAAAGACAATTTCTCAACAACAATATAGGCGTGTTCCCAGAGTACTGTATCAAGGCACCTCAGTGGGAAGTCTGTGGTAAGGAAAAAGTGTGGCAGAAAACGCTGCACAACGAGAAGAGGTGGTGACCGGACCCTGAGGAGGATTGTGGAGAAGGGCCGATTCCAGAGCCACCGTTGCACAGGCGTGTGCAGGAAATGGGCTACAGGTGCCGCATTCCCCAGGTCAAGCCACTTTTGAAAAACCAGAAACAAGCGGCAGAAGCGCCTGACCTGGGCTACAGAGAAGAGGCACTGGACTGTTGCTCAGTGGTCCAAAGTACTTTTTTTTTTCGGATGAAAGCCAAATTTTTGCATGTCATTCGGAAATCAAGGTGCCAGAGTCTGGAGGAAGACTGGGAGAAGGAAATGCCAAAATGTCTGAGTCCAGTGTCAAGTACCCCACAGTCAGTGATGGTCGTCTGGGGTGCCATGTCAGCTGCTGGTGTTGGTCCCACTGTGTTTTAACATCAAGGGCAGGGTCAATGCATCTAGCTATCAGGAGATTTTGGAGCACTTTCATGCTTTCCATCTGCTGAAGAGCTTTATGGAGATGAAGAGTTCATTTTTCAGCACGACCTGGCACCTGCTCACAGTGCCAAAACCACTGGTAAATGGTTTACTGACCATGGTATTACTGTGCTCAATTGGCCTGCCAACTCTCCTGACCTGAACCCGATAGAGAATCTGTGGGATATTGTGAAGAGAAAGTTGAGAGACGCAAGACCCAACACTCTGGATGAGCTTAAAGCCGCCATCGAAGCATCCTGGGCCTCCATAACACCTCAGCAGTTCCACAGGCTGATTGCCTCCATGCCACGCCGCATTGAAGCAGTCATTTCTGCAAGACGATTCCCGACCAAGTATTGAGTGCATAAATGAACATAATAATCTGAAGGTTGACTTTTTTTGTATTAAAAACACTTTTCTTTTATTGGTCGGATGAAATATGCTAATTTTGTGAGATTTCATGAGCTGTATGCCAAAATCATCAGTATTAAAACAATAAAAGACTTGAAATATTTCAGTTGGTGTGCAATGAATCTAAAATATATGAAAGTTTAATTTTTATCATTACATTACGGAAAATAATTAACTTTATCACAATATGCAAATTTTTTGAGAAGGACCAGTACATAGTAACGTGTGTTTTTAGATAACCAACATCTGTTTTCTCAGGGGGTTGTGGTCGACTGAAGGTGAGAATGTAGGTATTTTTTTTGATGGTCCTCTCCTTGCTTTTTATAACAATTCGCTTTACGTTGGACACCCCTTGATTGGATAGTTCACTTTCTATTTCCGATTCCTCCATGTCTTCCAGCTCTCTGGTGCGGATTACGCCTTTGCTGCTATTTAGGGCTGGAACTTCATCTGGATTCGGTTGCACATAAGAAGTTGTCAACTTGGGATTTTTAAGACATTCAATTAGAATCTGTCCGGATCTCAGTTTTTTGGTGTTCTTTACCGTCCCAGCAACCCCCATGATCGCCTTGTGTATCGCGAAGGGTGATGCTATGCAATAGAGTTGCAGTAGTAACCAGATTCAAGGTATGCCATGCTATGAAAATAGATGGCTACCATACCTTATATGTTTACAAGTGCAAGCAAACATAGAATCTCAGCCAGCATGCACATCTCCCTTCCTCCACGAACCAATTTTCAGTTCCAGTTAAAGTAATTTGAGCTAGAGATTAAGCTACTGGACCAGCAGTTACAAGTGTTGCAACTTAAGGAGATAGATGCTAGCAAGGAACTGGTTGTATGAAAGTTGCCAGAAGCAGCTGATCCAAAGCCCAAAGGGGTTGTGATGGTGTGGTTGCTGATGCCCATTCCTGAGCCTTGTCTTGGTGGCTGTGGTTTTCACTTTTTTGAAATCATTTGGAAATGTACTTTGAAAACTAGCTTTGATCCTTGTTTCAAACATTCAAAAGTGTCTCACAGTGCACAATGTACTTGCTGACACACTCGCATGCCTCGCTTTTTTGTTTTGGCACACTGGTGCTGACGAGGGGATTATTTTGGTAATTTGGTAATCAACTAATCTGTCAATTGTTTTTTAATTAGTTTATTAGTTTAAGAATTATTTTTTGTCTTGCCTTAATCTCTGTTTCCTGTGGGCGCGGCTCTTGTTCCAGTGGATATTTTACAACACCTGTGAATGTAAATGTCACCTGTTGCCAGTCTCTGCCTTAACAAATTTCCATAGCAAATGAATCCCAAAGCCTAGACAGTCCATCATAGGCACATGCGCTCACACACATACACACACTCACAGTAAGGGCACTTTAAAGACACCACTTAACCCACGTTAACACGTCTATGGTAACCAGAGTAACCATAGTAAACAGCCTCCAGGAAGACTTGCAGACTACAATTAAACCATAACAGGTTAAATAACTTGCAACTGAAATCCTGATGTGCTCAAACACACAGACTAACTAGCTGTTGTTACATGGAGGAGGTTTACTGTCTAGAACGAATGCTAGTAACAATGTGAATAAAAGAAATGAAGAGACAGGCTAACTTTATGGCTGACTTTACTCCCGTAAATCGCTGACCAACTTTGGCACTAAATGCGTTAGTTAACACATCTGAAAGAGAGTTATCATAGCGAGCACCATCACCACGAGAGCTTGTTTTCCGACAGGTAAACTAACAAACATAACGATACTAACAGTAGCTGGTTAAAACACGTAGAACTGGCAAAAGCATGCCCACACGCAGTAACATTAGCCACCACGGGGTGCTTTTGTTTTATTTATTTTTTGTCCCCATTAATTTTTACACTTTTTTCCACCACTGCATGAATTAAATAGTCTACAATAAAACAACAACTGTTTAATAATAAAATAGTATACATTATAAAACACATTTTAAACTTGATTGCAGGACTATGTGGACAACAAAAATAAAATGATTGAATTACAGTGCACCTGTTGTTTTGTATCTCAGATGTTAAACATGTATGTAATGACTTAATTATACTTTTTAGAAATTTCACATATTAAAAATTTGTCTCTTGCTAGTTTTAAGAAATTAATTAATGACCAGTTACCAGCTAAAAGTGCTAAACCACAGATCTCATACAGAAGAGAAGGCTTACATTCCCCTCATTTTAGTCCTCATATTAGCTTCTGTGTCCTCATATTTTATCTGTTCCTCATGTGTTACATGTTAGTCTTAAGGAAAGATTTATATTTCTTTAAACAGCAAAGACTAGAATTCAGACCTGTAAACCTTTGCTACCATTCATGCAGACAGCGTAAACAATCTGTGACACAATCAGTAACACAGTAGACTGTCTCATTAACCAGTCTAAGGGCTCCATTGTCGGTTACGAAGCTTTACAATAAGAACGCCCCACATAGAAAGTAGGTAGCAAGGGCACTCACTAGGTAATGTGACAGACCCGATGAATACTAGTTAAAGCATTCAAGTCAAGATCTCGTTTTATTCAAGTGCTCCTAAATAAATATTCCAGTTGCATTTCTTTTAAAAAGAATGCTCGCACTGTACATCCCTGCTTCCACACAGCCGAACTTGTTTGCTGCACTTACAAAGGGTGTCTCACTCCACGCTGGTTGCGATTTGATTGCGTCATAAAAAATGTCATTGTTCGGAATAAATTATTCGGTCTTTTCACCAAAAGTAGTTTGAGCAAGTTTGCACTGATTGATATTTTGTGGCCAACGCCACAAAGCTAAAGCCATTGAGAGAATAGAGCCAGGTTCAAACCAACAGCTCTTGCTATCTTTCTTTAGCAATTACATTTGTATGCTGTCATTTATTATTCTTAGGCAAAACAAAAATCGGAATTGGCCGGTCACATATTACGACAAAAAAATCGGAAATCAGCCAACAAAATTGCAATCGGTGCATCTCTACTCTAAAGTCTCAACCCTAGCTTATGATATAACAAAGGCACCAACTTAAGCAGCTGTCCAGAATGTCATTGTACATGTGTGTATTGACTGTTGAGGTAAACTTAGCCAAGTCCCTTGGTCTTTTATCTTGCATGCAACCTGTTCTGTCCAGGCTTGGAAGAGGAGATCAGAGCAGTTCAGAGCAGAAAAAGGTGTAGGGAAAGGGAGAAAATGTCCAACAATGCCTGCCACCACACACAATCCCAAAAACCACAGAAAAATGTACATAAACCCAGCATCCAAAATCCACTGTGAAACCGAATAATCACTGGCAGAACAGGCAGAGATCATCACCAGAAGCAGCCAAAAAATGAGCAACACACATAAGTGTCCAAAGCAAGGTTTAAGGCACACCAGTATTTTAAGACGAGACTCAAAAACAGAAACGTGTAACAAACGAGAATCGCCTGAAAAGTGTCCATCAAAGAGAGCGTTCAAAGCAAAATCCCAAACACGTTTTTAAACAAACACATGCACTGACATGAAGCACAGAGTACAACACAAACTAACACTCCCATGTGCAGACTGCAAACACATTGAAGGCTCTGTGGGTAACAGTCGCCTCACAGCAAGAGGGTCCTGGGTCTGATCCCAGATGGAGCAGCCTGGAACCTTTCTGTGTGCAGTCTGCATGTCTCCCCCATGTCCATACGGGTTTACTCCCAGTACTCGGGTTTCCTCCCACAGTCCTGTTAATCTACACTGCTCTTAGTGTGAGTGGAAATCCTGTATTACACAGTATGAAAACTAGAGCGTGCATAATAACTCTTTACAGTTTCAAATACATAGGTTATCCCTGTTCGGAACACTACCACAAATGAAGAAGTAACCATCTAAAGTGGCATTTTCCTAAATGGATTGCTCTTAACTGAACACTACGAAAGAGGGCTCGAAATGCAAGCAACATCCTCCCCCACTACACTGTGAGAGGAAACAGCACCGTCGGAGACGAATCTGGCTTTTACGTTTGGCCGAGCACTTCACCTGAAATCGAAAGACAAAACTCCGATAGCCAAACATGATTACAATTAAAATACTACGACACTTAAAAAAACCCTTCTCAACGTGTATGCACCATTCAATACTTCACCATCCTAAAGCACATGTAACGCGACATATCTGATGGCATGGTTAGAAAATCTTACTATTTATTACTATCCAACTGGACCTAGAAATCGGTAAAGGTCTGGGAAAGTACACTTACCCATCTATCAAACTGTCCTCTGATGTTAGAACCTCGCTGAGAATTTGTCGAAGTTTCAAAGGAGATGGTAACGAGGACTTCTTCTCTTTCTCAGTGTGTTCAAGACTAGCATTGCCTCCTGACCCTGCCATGTTAAGATGATATCGCGCCTCTTCTACCTTCAGCACAGACTAGAACGTAGTATCGTACACACAATATCAATATCAGTGTATATGACCTACAGTTTGTAGTACAACGCGCGCGATAAAGCCTTGCGTTCAAGTGCTCGTCTACTACTTCTTCTTCTTTTTCCACTGGCGGATGACGGACCAACTTTTGGTGTTTTTACCGCCACCTTCTGAACTGGAGTGGGAAAGCAGATATTTACAGGTAGTCCTCGACTTACGACGCAGATCCGTTCCTAGGTGGCGTCGTAAACCGATTTTCGGTGTAAGTCGGAACATACGTGCGTGCATACTGTACGTAAATAACATAATGTAAGCACTTATCCTATCCTAACACCTATCCTAACACAGTAATTATCAAAAAACGAGCCGCGTAACCGTGTATTCTCCCGCCGAGCACACCAAACACGACGTTCGCGTTATGACGATTACGACGCAAAACCACGTAAGTCGAAACAAGGCTTTATACAGTAAATGGGAGATGCGTCGTAACCACGAAACGTCGTAACTCGAGACCGTCGTAACCCGAGTACTACCTGTATATACCATCTCTATGGGTGAATCCCATTTCAGGGGCTGCATCCTTCGAAAGGACGCGGTCTACACGGTCTATGAAGGTGTGTGCTTGGAAGGCTGGGTAGACCGCGATGAAGGCCAAACCGAAATGAGACGGTCTGCTTTGCATTGGATTTTCTGTTTGCGTCACAGAACCACCCGCCTGCCCTGTATCACAAAACAACAATAATTGTTATAACAATGGAGCCAGAAATTTTGAGTTTAGTTTATATGCTGTTTTTGGTTTTTCAATTATTGGAGGAGACACTTCACTGCAGTTCACTGGTATGTATTTTCCCTCAAGCAGTTTAATAAAGGTCTCCGTTTACTCCTTGCTTCCTAAAACAAACAAAAAATAATGCGCTTTTGCTTTTTAACATTTACCTGTTCGAGTTTTTAAATCCTTACATTTAAATAACGTATATTCCTCAGCCAATCGTTGCGATATCCCTAAGTTCCCCTCAGGCGCAATGCACCTCGGGATATGGTAGGACGCGAAGGATACATTGGATGTATCCTTCGTTTTCAGGGAAAAGAAGGCTGCATTTGTCGGCCGCATACGAAGGAGCCTTTGAAATGGGACAGCCTAGGCGCGCAGCCTATGACGCAATCGGTCTTCAAATGCAGCCTTCGAAGGATGCAGCCCCTGAAATGGGATTCACCCTATTTCTGTAACCTAAACAGCATCTGGTCAACTTTTATTATCAGGTCACTTCTACTTTTTGACTGTCCTAACCTAATACTCTCTGATGCCCCCAGCTAGTCAGAGCATATCACAACTTTCCTAGGTGCCACATAGTCTGTCCATTGCAATCGTAAAATTATTCCCACAATCTCAGTTGTAAAAACTGCTATACTGACCGTTAACCTTTTCTAATTCTAAATTTGAAATTCATGTATAAATACTGCTGCTGCCTTGCTACCTGTTTCCAGATCCTTGGACCAATCCATATACACAGGCCGTTTCTCAATATGCGTACTGTTCTGTACTTGTGTTCTTGTGTACTTGTGAAACGTCATCAGTCGCAGCCCATGTACCGTTCCATTTCAAAGTTCTCATCTAACAAGGTACGCTCCAAATCCCCGGATGTGTTCTTGCTCCACCCATATTATCGAGGATGCATCGGAGCAGACTTGTGCGGACTTGGACAGCGAAATGTTCCACAATGCATTGTCAGCTCGGTAATGGCGGATGAGAGAACTCCCTACTGGATGTATTGTGTCACGCAATGAAGTTATGATTTTTTTAGGCGAGAATGTAGTTTTCTAAAATTCAACTATGCGACCAATTTATCAAGACAGAGCTTACATAAAAAAACACACTCAGACGATTTCGGAGATGTGACGTAAAGTTATTACCTTATTTATTATGCATTATATGTATTATTTATTCAACCTGCATTCTAAATATGAATTACCTGATATAAATTGAAGTTCAGAATTAAATTCCCTTCTAAAATCAGAATAGTTTGGTGCTTGCTTATGTTTGGGAATGTTTTTATTTATGCTTAAATGAGATCGGTCCGTTGTTACACGTAAATTTAACTATTCAATGGAAAGTAAAAAATCTGAGCACTAGTTCCAATACTGACAGGCTTTATGCAATATATGTTAGATTTTTATTTAGGTGTAAAAAGTAAACAATATTGTCTCCAAAGCCAAGTACGCTGCAGTTCCAGTTGTAGAATAACCATCCTGCATCCTCCCATCATCGGGAGAATGTACTCGCAAGTCGAACATATGCATGTCTGAACCGGTCACAGCCTAAACTCATTTTCTCACCTACATCTGTTTCATTGCTAGAGCATGGAGGGAAATGCATCCTGCAAGGTGGAGAGAGATTGAGGTTGGTGAGATAACGTGAAGTGAGATAAAGAGGTTAGACTGCAACTGTACTGCCCCCTATACTTTTCCTTCAAATATCAATCACATCTGTAATTGCCTTTCTATGATACCTAAGTACTTTCCTCGATAGCCAATGCATAGGTCATCTACATATAAGCTGCAGAAGACTTCAGGTGGGATCACTTGCGGAACACTGTTGACCTTTATATTGAAAAGCGTGACTGACAAAATGCTGCCTTGCGGGACCCCCATCTCCTGGATGGATGATTTTGACAGCATGTTGTTAATCCTGACCCTAAAGTAACTTTCCATTAGGAAGTCGTATATGAACATTGGGAGACGGCCTCTGAAGCCCATCTGGTACATGTCCCGAAGGATGCCATATTTCAACATATGCCTTTTCGAGGTCAAAGAAGACCACAATAGCATGTTCTTTCCTAATGAAGGCACTCCTAATAAATGATTCCAGTCTGATCAGGTTGTGCTCTGTCCCCTATTCTGGGACTCCGTCATCAGTCTGTTGGTCTCTAGGTACCAAACATCATCCTTTCAAGAGTTTTACAGAGACAGCTGGTAAGGGCCGTGGGCCTATAGTTAGTTGAATCATGGTGATCTTTTCCTGGCTTCGGTGCAGGAATGATGGTTGCCTCCTTCTAGGAGGCAGGGATCCTTCCAGTTTCCCATATCTGATTGAAGATCTTCAAAAGCAGAGACATAGAGCCTATAGGCAAATGCTTGAGGAACTGGTAATGCATGTTATCTGGCCCAGTCGCCATATCCTGTGACTTGTCCAGAGATTTCTGCAGCTCAATCAATGAGAAGGGTCGAGTTATCTGTCGAGTGGTTCTGAGTTATCCGTTCGGAAATTAAGGTAAACCTTTTCCTGTCTCTCCCTCATGCTTTGGAATTCCTGCGGGGAGTTTTGGACTGCCGAATTTCTCTCAAAAGAGACTGCGAGTTGGTTAGCAATATCTTCCTCGCAGGTTGCCATCCCATCCCTTTGATAAACATATCGGATCTCAGGGGTGGTCCCTTTAACCTTCATCCAATGGACAAAGTTCTGGTTACGAACTCTCCATCTTTGTTTCTTAACAAAGTTTATTGTCCTCCGCGCATTGGCTCTGCTTAGGTTGTTCAAATTCACGGCCGTGGGGCATTTATAGAATGCCCTTTCAGCTGGCTTGCGAGCTTTAACCCTCTTACATTCAGTAAACCAGGGATTACATCTTTGACGTGGTGCCTGGGAGGACATGGGGATGGTCTCCTCTGCTATAGATTTCAGGGTATTTGTAAACCATTCAGATAGGTTCCCCTCTTTCAGTGGGCGCCACACATAAGCTTTTCTGGCAACGGGACTGGAAGGCATGCCAGTTGGCCCTTCTCAGCAGCCGTCTTTGCATCCTTTGCTGCACCACCAGTCTATCGGGTGAGATTACAATCGGGAAATGATCGCTCTCGCATAAATCATCTCAAACCTTCCAGGAAAACTCCAGCAGTAGTTCGAGACTGCAGATAGCCAGGTCAATAGTGATATGTGCCAAATCCCGGATGAAGATAAGTGCTTCCAGGGCTGTTAAGAAGGCAGAGATTGTTGACGTTGATGAACTCTTCTATCACCTTTCCCCTTGCATTGGTGCGCTGGCACCCCCAAAGGGGGTTATGACCATTACAATTACCTAATATCATGCATGGGGGGGTTGTTTTACCAGCTTGTCCAGATCTTTTAAGTCCAGTATGGAGTCTGGTGGTACATACATGGAACATATTGTATTAGCTCTCGTGATCACATTTGAAAGCTGTGCAGCAGCTGCTTGCAAATTAGTATCCAAAACAATTTGGCAATGTGAGACATTTGAACGTATTAGGACCGCAGTTCCTCCAGATGATCTGTGAATGTTCGGTCCATAACTATGATACGTAGAGAAACCCTTCACTGGTAGGTGTTTGTTCGGCATAAGTTGGGTCTCCTGCAGATACACACCCATTGGGCCGAGAGCTACTACCAGGCATTGGATCTTGGTGAAGTTAGCTCTCATACCACGACAGTTCCACTGGACATTAGGATTCGCTGTCATTTGGGCTGGGACGTAGGGATCCGAGACCGGCTTCTGCTTTTGGGTGACAGACTCCGATTTCGGAGTGGCCTTGCCTCTTTCATTTCTATATCTTTAACACATTCCTGTTTGCTTGGGTTGCTGTCTTGACTTTCTTTCTGTTGCAGTTGGGGGATACAAGTTCTCTTCTTTACCTTACTGCTAGATGGGTTAAGGTCTGTTGGTCGGGGTAGATCCTTGCACTGGCATAGGAGCAGGGAGGCTCTGAGTATTAGTGCCTTTTGTTTTATTAGGGGCAGGATTTTTCGGGCAGACGATTAGCTGTGGCTTATCTTTTTCCAACCATGTTATGTCCATCTGGCAGGCCATTGTACCTGTTGCTCTTACCACAGCCACAAAGGATTTTTCAAATCTGAAGCTTTGTCGTTCTCCAACCAATTTTCGTGATAGCTGACCTTCTTTGTACTCTTTACCCTCTGGATCTCCTTTTCCCTCATCCATGTTGGACATGCTTTATCAGAGGCGTTATGCGGGTCTCCACAGTTTTGACATCTAGGCACCTTCTGGCAAGGTAGTTCATGGCCCTCCTCTCCACAGTTGATGCAGGTCATGTTGCCTTTGCAGGTGGCCGAGCCATGTCCGAACCTTTGACATTTGAACCAAATAATAGGATTAGGGATATAAAGGTCGACATTTATCCATTGGTAGCCTATCAGTAGTTTTTTTGGAGGTTGGGATTTATTGAAGGTAACAATGTAGGAGTTCGTGTTTACAAACTGATCAAGCTTCTTGATCCTAATCCATCTGACGGTGACAACGTTCTGAGGAGTCAATTCCAGAGTTATCTCCTCTTCACCCATGTCCTCCAGGTCCCTGGTCCGGATGACTCCCTTACAGCTCTTTAGGGACGGGTGAGGGAAGGCCTTCACGGGGATGCCGGCGAAGTCTTTTACGCTCAGTAGATTGTCGGCTTGCACCTTTTTAAGGCATTCCACCAGTACTCGCCCAGGTCTGAGTTTCTTCGCATCCTTGACTGTTCCTGCAATTCCCATGATGCCTTTTTGAATCTCAAAGGGGAAAAGCTTCGTAAGGGGTCTATCTTCGGCCAGTTCTTGTGCAGAGCCGGAGAGGTACAATCTAATATCAGGTCTTGGTCATGGTCGAGTAATTTACATTTTGGGTTTATTTTGGATTCTATATTTATGTGTTTAGGGTTCATCACCTTTGTTCCGCACCCACCTCGGAGCCCAACAAGGGGATGCACAGACCCGTGGACTACCAGCAGGTGCGCACCAGGTATACAAGGGTGATATACTCAAGTTTCTCGGTGTAACTGGAACTTGATTGACCCTAGGCCGGCACCTTCTAGGGATCTCGTAAAAGATACTACCTAGGACAAGACCTGACCAACCGACTGATTGGAGCGGGCCTCTCCAACCTCCCGTCTATGTGAAGTCGGGGCCAAAGTGCTGTGTTGGGTGCATGGCGGCCGCAGCCACCACTGCCCTCAAACACCAGGATCCCTCCCTCCACAGACACGGGTCGCACCCCACGGCAAACAGGGTTCCCCAATCTTTCACCTCTTACGAACAGCTTGAGGAGACTGAGGACCTATTCTTTCCTGGCTCCCCATGAGGAGGCTGGCGGTGGATCCGCTGAAGTGGTACCCCGGCATAGAGTTAAAGTGGGACACGTGGAACGTGGGATGGACCTTCATCGCTGGGGGCAACTGAAGCTGGTATGTGACTGTGTTGACCTGGTGGACCACCTTAAAGGGACCCACATATCTCAGGGCCAGCTTGTTGGACTCTCCTCTGAGAGGGAAGTCCCAAGTAGACAGCCACACCCTCTGTCCTGGATGGTAAGAGGGAGCTGCCTTATGCTTGAGGTCTGCAACAAAACGCTTAACATCTCTCTCCATCCCTGGCCACCAGAACAACCGTCGGAGGAATTCAAATGTCAAGGTACCTACTGGATGGACTGAGAATGGAGATGCGGGCCAGAGGAATGACCGCATTTCATTACTCTCTCCTGCACACGTGTTGGAATGAATCCAGGGGAGCCGTTTCCGGTCAGGTTCGCCACGCTGTCTGTTTTTCAACATTTTTTCGATCTCCCAGGTTAGGACTACAACTACTTGAGGTGCTGGGAGGACTGACTCTGGTGTGGGGTCCCACTGTCTGGAAAGGGTGTCTGGATTAGTGTTCTTTGAACATGGCATATAAAACAGGGTAAAGTTGAACAGCCTGAAAAACAAAGACAAATGAACCTGTCAGGCATTCAGAGGCTTAGCCAGTTGGATATAGGCCACCAGTGGCACCACTCCTCCAGAGACAGCTTAATGGCTAGCAACTCCTGGTCACCGATTAGGTAGTTGGGTGGGTGTAAGTTACTATTAGACCCAGTGCGTTGGGAGAGGATTGCCCCTTGGAGGTGTCTACCTCAACCACAAATGGCTCTGGGAGTTGTAAGACTGGAGGAGACATAAGTTGCCTCTTTAGGTCTTTGAAGGCTTGCTGAACCTGACTAGTCCAGCAGAAGGTCCCTGGGGTCTTGTGTATGAGGACCATAAGAGGAGCGGCCACTGAACTTGACCACTGGACTAGACAAAGCGACGTCGGTTGGGGCCAGTCAGCGACAGCTTTGTTTTTTGCTGGCTCCATGTGCAGGGGACCACAGGCAACTATAAACCCCAAGAAGGTCACTGCAGACATGGCTCACTTCTCTAATTTAACAAACACATTGCTCTTCAGGAACATCCAGAGAACCTGTCTGACATGCCCGAAGGGCTCAGTTACAGAATGGCTGAATATTAATATATCGTTGAGGAAGACATACTGGTTTAGGGCTTTCAGGGCCTACGACGTCATTAATAAACCATTGGAAGACAGCCCCCTTTTGTTAAAACATAACTAAACTATGGTTTATCACTGTCTCTAGCCACACCCAGGCCTGATTATTGCCACACCTTTTCTCAATCAGGACTTCACTTTAATAGTACCTGCCTGACAAAGTGAAGTACACCAAAAGATCCTTAAAAGGTACACATCATGCTAAGATCCAAAGAAATTCAGGAACAATTGAGAAAGAAAGTAATTGAGATCTATCAGTATGGAAAGGGTTATAAAGCCATTTCTAAAGCTTTGGTACTCCAGCGAACCACAGTGAGAGCCATTATCCCCAAATGGTGATGACATAGAACAATGGTGAACCTTCCCAGGAGCGCAGCGATGACTCATCCAAGAGGTCACAAAAGACCCCCCAACAACATCCAAGGAACTGCAGGGCTCACTTCCCTCAGTTAAGGTCAGTGTTCATGCCTCCACCATAAGAAAGAGACTAGGCAACAATGGCCTGCATGGCAGAGTTCCAAGACGAAAACCACTGCTGAGCAAAAAGAACATTAAAGCTCATCTCAATTTTCCCAGAACACATTTTGATGATCCCCAAGACTTTTGGGGAAAAATTCTGTGGACTGACGAGACAAAAGTCTTTGGAAGGTGTGTGTCCAGTTACATCTGGCATGAAAGTAACATAACATTTCAGAAAAAGAACATTATAGCAACAGTAAAATATGGTGGTGGTATTGTGATGGTCTGGGGCTGTCTTCTTGCTTCAGGACCTGAAAGACACTGTGATAAATGGAACTATGAATTATGCTGTCTACCGAAAAATCCTGAAGGAGAATGTCCGGCCATTTGTTCGTGACCTCAAGCTGAAACGAACTTGGGTTATGCAGCAGGACAATGATCCAAAACACACCATCAAGTCCACCTCTGAATGGCTGAAGAAGAACAAAATGAAGACTTTGGAGTGGCCAAGTAAAAGTCCTGACCTGAATCCTATTGAGATGCTGTGGCATGACCTTAAAAAGCCGTTCATGCTCAAAAACCCTCCAGTGTGGCTGAGTTACAACAATTCTGCAAAGATGAGTGGGCCAGAATTCCTCCACAACGCTGTAAAAAACTCATTGCAAGTTATCGCAAACGCTTGGTTGCAGTTGTTGCTGCTAAGGGTGGCCCAACCAGTTATTAGGTTTAGGGGGCAATCACTTTTTCACACAGGGTAATGTAGGTTTGGATTTTTTGTCCATTAATAATAAACACCTTCATTTAAAAACTGCATTTTGTGTTTACTTGTGTTGTCTTTGACTTATATTTAAATTGGTTTGATGTTGCGAAACACTTTTGATGTTGCGAAACAAGTTTGGGATTGGGATTTGTGATTTGGGATTGGGATTGGATGTAGTTATTAGGAAATACTCTAAACTTGTAAAGTTGCTTTGAAACGCTATATAAAAAGATCTATAAAAAAGCGCTATATAAATAGATCTGACTTGACAAGTGTGACAAACATGCAAAAAAATAGAAAATCAAGAAGGAGCAAATACTTTTTCACATCACTGTATATACAGTAAATATGAGTGTATATAAATATATATATGTATATAAATATATGTCTGTATGTGTCTTGACGTCCTGTTCCATTTTGAGTACTTCACTACAGTAAACACAAAAAGTTCAGTTTATATATATATGTGGCGTCATAAACCGATTTTCGGTGTAAGTCGGAACATACGTACATACTGTACATAAATAACATACCGTAAGCACTTATCCTATCCTAACACAGTAATTATCAAAAACGAGCTGCGTAACCATGTATTCTTCCGCCGCGCACACCAAACACGAAGTTCCAGCACTTGCAACATGGCGAACGAGGAACAAAAAGAGTCTACATTCACTCGTGAAGGATTGTTTCAGATCCTGAGTCAATTCCACTGAACAATTGGTGAGCGCTTTAACACTCTACAAAAGTGCAAAGTTACAGTCTTTCCCTCAATACCTCACGCCAGAGAGCTACCAAATTCCAAAGATGCGACAAGAGGCACTGCTGTCAAACTATTAGGAGTCATGCTTGTGCTGCTAGTGGCCAGCGTTGACTCGATATGGTCTGTACCTGAGCTCGCCGTGCCCATTAGCTCCATACCTGAGCAGCTAGTGCCGCTCAGCTCCGTACCTGAGCTCGCCACTCCCATTAGCTCTATACTTGAGCTTGCCGTGCCCATTAGCTCCATACCTGAGCATGTCATGCCCTTAAGCTCTGTACCTGATCATGTTAGCTCTGTACCTGAGCGTTTAGTGCCGCCCAGCTCCGTACATGAGCACGCCACGCCCATTCACTCCATACATGAGCAGCTAGCAGCACCCAGCTCCATACCTGAGCACACTGCACCCATTAGCTCCGTACTTAGCTTGTTAGCTCTGTACCTGAACTCGCCATGCCCATTAGCTCTGTATCTGAGTAGCTAGTGCCGGCCAGCTCCGTACCTGAGCTCGCCGCTCCCATTAGCTCCATACCTGAGCTTGCCATGCCCATTAGCTCTGTACATGAGCACGCCATGCCCTTAAGCTCTGTACCTGATCATGTTAGCTTTGTACCTGAGCGTTTTGTGCTGCCCAGCTCCGTACATGAGCATGCCACGCCCATTAACTCCGTACCTGAGAAGCTAACGGCACCCAGCTCCATACCTGAGCACACTGCGCCCATTAGCTCTGTATTGAGCACATTAGCTCCATACCTGAGCCGTTAGCACCGCCTAGCTCCATACCTGAGCTCCTCCTGTGCCACAGTTTTCAGTACCAATTTCTGTGCACCAATCGTTAGCACCGATCCCTGCGCCACAGTCTTCAGTACCGATACCCGCGCACCGGTCATTAGCGCCAACCCCTGCACCACGATCTTTAGTTCTGATTACCGCGCCATGGTCACTAGCGCCATTGCCGTCTGTTTGCCCAGTCATGAGACTTACGACGACCTTTTTCTTGGGTCTTGTAGGGTCCAGCCCCATTTCCAAACCACCAGCACTGAGTTCTGCCCCTGAGCCACTGGCTCCGAGCTCCGCCCCTGAGCCGCCAGTGCCGAGCTCCATCACTGAGTGGCCTGTGCCGAGCTCTGGCCCTGAGCTGCTCGTGGCTAGTCCAAAACCTAAACTGAGCCTTGTGTCTGGCTCATGTTGGCCCCATTTAGCCCCTATTTGAAGGTTGTTCCCGCCTACTGGTGCCTCATTGGTCGTCACACGCTCAACCTGGAGCATGTTATTCAAGCTAGAGGAGGTGCTAGAGGCACTTGGGGGGGTACTATTAGGAGTCACGCTTGACTGCTAGTGGTCAGCATTAACTCAATCTGGCGGCGTGAGCATACAGAGCGATCGTGCATGTGCCAGCCCTATTTGGCACCATGCATGTAAGTGGCGACACCTGTTGATGGGCCTATTTTTTGGGCTCACACAGGGGTCGAATCTTCGCTATTGCTATAGCATTCGCGCTATCGCTAACAGCCCTCACACGGCTATTTTTCGACGGGTTTTGAGTGGTGTTTTTTGGGTCAGGGACAGAGGTAAGCTGGCATTTTGCAGATCGCCAGCTATGGGCAGTCAGGTGGCTTTTCCTGTACATTAGGGCGTAGTATTTTAGTGTAGAGGAAGCACTTCTAGCACTCTAACGCTGCTTCTTCCTTGGCTGCTCAGCTCACCTTCTCTCCCTTGCGCCGTCACCCCCTCTTCCTCTTTTGGAGGACGCGGAGCTGAGCTGATTCATAGTCTCGTTCTTTTCTTCCCCACATCCGTGCCACACTCCTGCGGGCATTTTTAGGAGTTCCTGTGGCACGCATTTGCAAACGCTCTGCTCGGGCTTCCGGCGCTTTGCGCATGTGTGGACCCGTACACCATTGGTGCAGCAGAGACATGTCGTAGGTGTATTAGTGAATAGGGGCACTGTATGTTTACGATGTGCGTTTTCTTTATTGTTTTATTTTGTTTTCTTTTGGTGAACTTTTAGTTGCTTTAATTTACTTATATTTTGGTTCACCACTTTCATCTGGCCCGTGAACATAATCAGTGGCCGGCCTGGAGCCCTGAGAGACCTCAAAAATATTGGGTCTAGAAGCTTGACTTTCTTGGGGGTGGAGGGCTTCTATATGGGAGGGGGGAAGAGCCCCTGCTGGGTGTAATATAGTCACACCATTCTGTTATGGCTCAGCATAGCAAACTGAGCAAAAAGGGATAAAGAATGATATATATATAAATATATACAGTGCATCCGGAAAGTATTCACAGCGCTTCACTTTTTCCACATTTTGTTACGTTACAGCCTTATTCCAAATTGTATTAAATTAATCTCTTTCCTCAAAATTCTACACAAAATACCCCATTATGACTATGTGAAAAAAGTTTTCTTGAGAGTTTTGAAAATGTATTAAGATTAAAAAACAAAGAAATCATATTTACATAAGTATTCACAGCCTTTGCTTAATACTTTGTAGAACCACCTTTGGCAGCAACTACAGCCTCAAGTCTTTTTGAATATGATGCCACAAGCTTGGCACACCTATCTTTAGGCAGTTTTGGCCATTCTTCTTTGCAGTACCTCTGAAGCTCCATCAGGTTGGATGGGAAACATCTGTGCACAGCCATTTTCAGATATCTCCAGAGATGTTCAATCGGATTCAAGTCTGGGCTCTGGCTGGGCCACTCCAGGACATTCACAGAGTGTCAAGTCAAGTCAAGTCAGATTTATTTATATAGCGCTTTTTACAATGGAGCATTGTCTCAAAGCAACTTTACAAGTTTAGATTATCTCCTAATAACTACGTCCAGTGCCAAATTGAGCAAGCCTAGGGCGACAGTGGCAAAGAAAAACTCCCTAGTTCTAGGAAGAAACCTTGGGAGGACCAAGACTCAAAAAGGGACCCAACCTCCTTGGGCGGCGTAGATGATAAATCTAAGAGCGAACTAAAGTCATGGAGTCAAAGTTTGAATAGAATGTGGTGAAAGTATGCCACATCGACATTAAGTGGCCGGGGGTATGATGATAAATCTAAGAGTGAAACTACAGTCATGGAGTCAAAGTTCGAATAAAATGTGAAGTATTCACATCGACATTAAGTGGCCCGGGTATGGATGATAAATCTAAGAGCGAAACTAAAGTCATGGAGTTCCATGGTCGAATAAAATGTGAATTATGCACAGTGGAGCTCCATCAGATGAACATCATGTGTGGGGCCGGAAAAAAAACTGCCGGAACACAGCTCGGGAGAGAGAAACAGAAAATGTAATTAGTTATTGATTAACAATCACTGATGCCCATGTCAATCACTGATGCCAAGTGTAGCATGAGAACCCCGGCAGCATTAGCTAATAGCATTTTTTGCATAGCTAGAAAGCTAGAAAGAGAGAGAACTGGTAGGAAACACACAGCCAAGAGGGATCACATGAGACATTGGCAACCCCACGAGCGGCAGGAGACAGCAAACCCAACGTCTCTCTGATCACCATAAGACTCTTTGACTATGAACCCCCCCAGCTCTGCCCTTATTCTAAGGCAAGATGCATGAGTCAAGATCACGGGGACCGAAGCCCAGTTCAGCCAGACCGCCCACTCGACACTCCCGGCAAAGCGGACAAGGCAGGGGCAGGGGGGCCAGACATGACTCCAGGACTCCGGGCCCCAGCAACCCAAGCCATGCAAACCTGGTCTAAATCTAGTCAAAAGCCTGCAGTAAATAAGTTATGGTCTTTAGCCTAGACTTAAAACTTGGAGGGTGTCTGAATCTCGAACGAAAGTGGGGACAGTTTATTCCATAGTTTGGGGGGCCATGTATGAGAAAGCCTTTCCCCCTGCTGTGACTTTTTTAATTCTAGGAACTAAAAGAAGTCCTGCACCCTGCGAACGAAGTAGACGAGTTGGATTGTAAAACTCTAAGAGGTCACTCAGATAATGTGGGGCCAGGCCATGTAGAGCTTTATAAGTTATAAGAAGTATTTTGTAATCAATGCGGAATTTGACTGGTAACCAGTGCAGTGATGATAGAACAGGAGTGATATGATCAATTTTTCTAGTTCGAGTTAGCACTCGGGGGCAGCTGCATTCTGAAAAAAAACTAAGTGAAGTTTATTTATAGATTTACTAGAGCATCCAGTAAGTAAGGCGTTACAGTAATCCAACCTTGAGGTTATAAACGCATGAAAAAGTTTTCTGCATCATTAAAAGAGAGATATTTCTAAGTTTAGCGATATTACGTAATTGAAAGAAAGCAATTCGAGTGATGCTGCTAATGTGCGCATCAAAGGAGAGATCTGAATCAAATGTGACCCCCTGATTTTTTACAGACGGACTGGGCAATACTGGACAGCCATCTAGATTTAGGATAGATGTAGCTAACCGTCTCTCACAGCCTTGGGTCCCACTAAGTTAAGTAAGAGAAAAATTAAATAACATCCAATCTGTTATTTCCTTTACTTACACAGTCCTCGATTTTTGTTGATTTGTAAGGCTGTCATTAGTTTTGGCTGATATGTAACAGCTGTGTATCATCTGCATAGCAGTGGAAATTAATGCCATGGTTTACGAATAACTGAGCCTAGTGGCAGCATGTACAGAGAGAATAAAAAGCGGGCCAAGCACTGACCCCTGAGGCACGCCATACTGCTTAGATCTTAAATTATTTATATGAAAAAAACTGGTACCGGTCAGTAGGATTTAAACCAAGAAAGTGCTGATCCCCTTAATACCTACAGTATTTTCTAGTCTGTTTAGTAAAACATTCATGATCTATAGTGTCAAATGCTGCACTTAAATTTAACAGAACAAAACAAGAAAAGAAACACAATCCCTTATCTGAGGACATTAACAAGTCATTAAGTACCCTAAGTAATGCTGTTTCAGTACTATGATGGGGCCTGAAGCCAGACTGAAATGTTTCATAAATTTCATTCCTTTGGAGGTGACTACAGAGCTGCTGATAGACGGCTTTTTCTAAGATTTGGGGACAGAAACGGTTAGATTTGAAAAATTGTTCTATAATTAGATATCACACAAGGGTCAAGATTGGCTTTTTTAATCAGTGGTTTGATAACGGCAGACTTTTGTTTGAGTAGACGTGTAGGAATTGGATCTAACAAAACATGTTGATGACTTAGACGAGCTGATCAGTGCAGATAGTTCAGTATTAGTAATTGGGGTAAACGATTCTAATCTTGGATTTACGGCTAATAATGTTAATATTAATATTAGATCTGTAAATGTTAAATGTTAATATTAGATCTTAAAGTATGATTACAGCGGTGGGTTGGTCCCATCACATTCTGATGGGACCAGAATGTGATGGGACCAAACCCACCGCTGTAATCATACTTTAGGATCTAATATTAACATTTGGTATCAATATAGATAACCTTGATGTTTTCCCGCAAAGTGATTCGATTTCAGATCACTATCTTTAGTATTTGAGCTATCTCTAATAAAGTATTAAAATCCTTCTGCCTCGTTATCACACCAAGCGCACTATCACATCTGCTATTCCAGCTGCGTTTATTAAAAACCTACCAGACTTAAAATTTAATACACCTACGGAGATAAATCAATTGAGTGTGTAAATGAGCAATTAGAATGTGTGCTTCGCTCAACCCTGGACACGACTGCCCCTGCTAGGCTCAAAAGTATTAGGGAAAAAAAAAAAAAGGCTAGCACCATGGTATAATGACCACACCCATAAAGCAAAAGAACACGGCATTTAGAGTGCAAGGTGTTTAAGATTGCTTGGAGGGACAGCATGGCAGAGTATATAAGCACTGAAGCCACTCCTTTGAGATCTTGGCTGTGTGCTTCGGGTCGTTGTCCTGCTGAAAAATGAACCGTCGCCCCAGTCTGAGGTCAAGAGCGCTCTGGAGCAGGTTTTCATCCAGGATGTCTCTGTACATTGCTGCATTCATCTTTCCCTCTATCCTGACCAGTCTGCCAGTTCCTGCTGCTGAAAAACATCCACATAGCATGATGCTGCCACCACCATGCTTGACTGTAGGGATGGTATTTGCCTCGTGATGAGCAGTGCCTGGTTTTCTCCAAACATGACACCTGGCATTCACACCAAAGAGTTCAATCTTTGTCTCATCAGACCAGAGAATTTTGTTTCTCATGGTCTGAGAGTCCTTCAGGTGCCTTTTGGCAAATTCCAGACGGGTGCCTTGTGCCTTTTACTAAGGAAAAGGCTTTTGCCTGGCAACTAGCTGCCATGGTTGGATTGCCTGCAGGGATGGATTGGTGGGATTGCTGCAGAGATGGTTGTCCTTCTGCAAGGTTCTCCTCTCTCCACGGAGGAATGCTGGAGCTCTGACAGACTGACCATCGGGTTCTTGGTCACCTCCCTGACCAAGGCCCTTCTCCCCCGATCGCTCAATTTAGACGGCCGGCCAGCTCTAGGAAGAGTTCTGGTGGTTCCAAACTTCTTCCATTTACGAATGATGTAGGCCACTGTGCTCATTGGGACCTTCAAAGCAGCAGAAATTTTTCTGTATCCTTCCCCAGATTTGTACCTCGAGACAATTTTGTCTCGGAGGTCTACAGACAGTTCCTTTGACTTCATGCTTGGTGTTTGCGCTCTGACATGCAGTCAACTGTGGGACCTTATATAGACAGGTGTGTGCCTATCCAAGTCATTTCCAATCAACTGGATTTACCACAGGTGGACTCCATTTAAGCTGTAGAAACATCCCAAGGATGATCAGTGGAAACAGGATGCACCTGAGCTAAATTTTGAGCTTCATGGCGAAGGCTGTGAATACTTACGTAAATGTGATTTCTTAGTTTTTTATTTTTAATACATTTTCAGAACTCTCAAGAAAACTTTTTTCACATGGTCATAATGGGGTATTTTGTGTAGAATTTTGAGGAAAGAGATTAATTTAATACAATTTGGGATAAGGCTGTAACGTAACAAAATGTGGCAAAGTGAAGCGCTGTGAATACTTTCCGGATGCACTGTATATATAAATGCTTATCATGAGCTGAAAACTAAAACAAAAAAGTCACTAATGACACAAGGCGTTGTGCTGAGCAAAAACGTAGAAAAAGGCTGGAAAAACGTAGAAGAGTACTGCACTAACGGCATACTCTATTAGCGTAATGCAGCACGCGCTGGGGTATGCACATGCGCGGAACAACATACCCAGCCATGTCTTAAGACACATTATGAAAACGTCTTAAGACGTCTTGAGACATGTCTTAAGACATCTTGAGGCATGTCTTTAAGACATGTCTATAGACAGGCGTCTTAAGACGTCTTGAGATGTCTTGACTATAAGAATGTCTCAAGATGTCTTGAGATGGCTTAAGACATGTCTTAAGACACATTATGAAGATGTCTTAAGACGTCTTGAGACATGTCTTAAGGCATCTTGCGGCATGTCTTTAAGATATGTCTATAGACACGCATCTTAAGAAGTCTCGTGATATGGTGATGGCTGTGTATGCATGTCTTAAAGACATGCCTCAAGACGTCTTAAGACATGTCTCAAGATGTCTTGACTATAAGAAGATGTAGGATGCATAATATTTATTTTTATACAAATCTACTTTATTTTATAAATATTTTTAATATTAATCCTTAATATTAATATACATAGTACTTTGATAGTATCATAGTAATTGATAATATGCAGATTATTAAATTGTTTCTATCTAGTGATTTACTTAAATTAATTTTTCTGTCAAGTTTGACTGTCAATTTTTCATAGACAGTGATCAAAATAATAGGTAAATCGTCCTGTTTTATGAAATAAAGTAGATTTTATTATATTTTTTCTGTTTGACATTTTCAGTTACTTAGTATGTCAAGTTACATTACTAACAATAATTAAGTAAACGTTGCAATTTTGATTTGATAAATGTTACCAAATAAAATTCTCTATGAATTAATGTTTTAAGCACAAATCAAAAACTCAAAAAACAAGAGCAAAAACTCAGCCAACCCATGAGGAGGAAAGAACTGCCTGTAGAGCTCAGAGACAGGATTGTGGGAAGCCACAGATGTGGAGAAAGATCTGAAAAAATGTGGTGTGGAAAAAATCTGCTATACTGAAAGTTCCCAAGTGCACAGTGGCCTCCATAATTCTTAAATGGAAGAAGTTTGGAACAACCAGGACTCTTCCTAGAGCTGGCTGTCCCACCAGACTAAGTAATCGGGGGGAAAGGGCATTGGTAAGAGACTTAACCAAGAACCCAATGGTCACTTTGGCTGAGCTCCAAAGATCCTGTGTGCAGATTGGAGAAACTTCCAGAAGGTCCATCATCACTGCAGCACTATACTGGGCTTTATGGTGAGCGACCAGACAGAAAACTGGGCCGCAGGTCCAACATCCAACAAGACAATGACCTTAAGCACAGAGCCAAGACAACACAGTAGTGTCTTAGGGACAACTCTGTGGATGTTCTTGAGTGGCCCAGCCAGAGCTCTGACTTGAAGCCAATGGCTGTCCAACCTGACAAAACTTGAGAGGATCTGCAGAGAAGAATAGCAGAAAATCCCAAAATCCAGTTGTTCAAACCTTGTGGCATCATATCCAAGAAGTATACTGCATACTCCAAAAATGCAATATTTTAGTTTTTCCTTTTCAATAAATTTAAAACATTTCTAAAATCTGGTTTCACTTTGTTATTATGGGGTATTGGGTGCAGAATGATGGGGAAAATCTTTATTTATTTATTTATTTTAGCACAAGGCCGCAACATAACAAAATGTGAAAAAAGTGAAAGGTTCTGAAGACTTTCCACATGCATTGTATATAATAAAATTTTCTTTTCTTACAGTTATTTACATGAAAATATGTGTATACATCTCATTTTTTACATAATACATTCTAGTTCTCACTGGATTTTAATCTAAATACAATGTAGACATTATGACAGTTCATTTAACATAGTTTACTATATTATAATGCTCTGTCACAGAGTGTATTTAACTCAGACTAAGCATGAAGGTAAACAGAGTCGTGGTAAGCTCGAACTTTTACTGTCACTCTTCTTCACTGACATTCATTGTGAAGTGGAAACTATAAACAAACAACACGAATATAAACATTACATCCTGTATAGCTTTCACATGAATAAAGATGACTATTTAGGGCTGTAAGTAATAGTTATCCTGACCACGAAAACTTTATCAGCCTGTATTGTTGTAAATAAACCGTATTTATCCATAACGATTCAATAACAATCCTAATAACGTCGCTGAATACATTAACTCTTATTCAATATTAAATAATCTTACGGTATTGCGAACGAATGCGCCGAACATCCGTCTGAGAAAGTTTCCAAACTAGTTCGTCACCATGGGAACGAGCCGTCTCGCAATCTGACTTTATAAACTTAATCATCAGCTCAACTCAAAATGTGTTGTTGACCTCACCGAGATGAAGAACAGTGCACTTAGATTCAGTATTTAGCTATTTATCTAATGTAACATTGTGAATTTAAACACAAGTTCAGATTTTGTTATCCTCAAAACACTGATGTTACTGATATATAAACTCCAATTTGCTATTGTTACTTGTTTTCCTGATTAAAACTATTTTTAAATCAAATTCATATTATAATCTTTTTGTTATGTGCTAAAATTGATGATAATATTTACATAAACTGATACTTCTGAAAGGTTTAGAATGTAGAAATTATTAGCCTACCTTAAATTGTTAAAAATTAAAAAAATTGTCCTGAGGAGCCATATTTGCTCTAAACTGAACCATTAAGACATAAGTTCTCTGTTTCGCAAGACAATGTCATGCCTTGTCTTCAAGACATACAAAATTGTTACTTCCATGTTTTAAGACATTTACTTTCATGTCTCAAAACAGAGAGATGTCTTCATTCATTCAGTCCTAAGATCTTGAGATGTTTTTGCATAACAAAATGTCTCAGACATCTTATCTATCTTATTTTAAAACCAAATTCATGTTATAACCTTTTTGGTTCCAAGTTCCCTTGCTGAAACGCTATCTGTGCTGTTGTCGCACTGCGCACGCGCAACCCCGGCGCACCTCGGCATTGTCTGACGCAGCCGAGCTCTAGCGAGCAGAGCTCGGGCCAGAAGTGCTCGAATTCGACCTGTGCATGGGCTTTTGTGACCTCACCAACTATTACACACCTTGCTCTTGGAATGATCTTTGTTGGTCGACCACTCCTGGGGAGGGTAACAATGGTCTTAAATTTCCTCCATTTGTACACAATCTGTCTGACTGTGGATTGGTGGAGTCCAAACTCTTTAGAGATGGTTTTGTAAACCTTTCTAGCCTGATGAGCATCAACAACTCTTTTTCTGAGGTCCTCAGAAATCTCCTTTGTTTGTGCCATGATACACTTCCACAAACGTGTGTTGTGAAGAGCAGACTTTGACAGATCCCTGTTTTTTATATAACACCTGATTGTCATTCCATTGATTGAAAACACCTGACTCTAATTTCACCTTAAAATTAACTGCTAATCCTAGAGGTTCACATACTTTTGCCACTCACTAATATGTAATATTGGATTATTTTCCTAAATAAATAAATGACCAAATATAATATTTTGTCTCATTTGTTTAACTGTGTTCCCTGTATCTACTTTTAGCACTTGTGTGAAAATCTGATGATGTTTTAGGTCATATCTATGCAGAAATATAGAAAATGGGTTCACTAAAGGGTTCACAAACTTTCAAGCACCACTGTAGTATTTTATGCTGTATTTAAATGAGGCATAATGAATAATTTGCTTGTCTGATAGTTGAATTAGAATATAATTGATTGTGATGAGTGCAGATAATCACAGGTATTAACTAGTGTAATATGAAGTTTGGATAATAATAGATACAAGTAGGATCTTTAGGATTTTGGGTCCTCTGTGGCAAAGTCTTGGTGTCATAGCATTCTCAGTCAACCGAAAGAGGGAGAGAGTTACTGCACTCTGTGGTCTGAGTACAGTGGGCTGGAGCAGATGACAGAAGAACAGTTTGAGTAGGGCCGAGTAGGGCCAGATTTATCGTCAATTGAGCATTTATGGGACCAGCTGGGGGACCAGCTTCAGCAAACTATGACCTATAAGCTCCCCGGCCAAAAAATTAGTCACCTTGCATAAAATTCTTTTTAAAATTGTGACTGAAAGGCGAAAAGAATGGACAGGGACCGCGACCGTATTTCATGGCTTGTGAATAAAAACACTTTGCTTCCAGGCAAGAATTTTTTCTACAAGTCAATGCAGGTTCTTTACAACCAATTTCTAAAATAATATTCTGCAGTTGTGAAGGACCTGTGTTGACTTCTAGAAGCAATTATGGAGCAGAATGGCACGCAAGAGACCTTTGCTCACTTCTGCTCACAATGTCAGCCAGTTACAGTGGGCAAAAAGATTAGGTACATTTCTGTCACAGGTGACAATTTTTTTGTCCAGAGAGGTGTGCATAGATAGATTAAGTTTAAGCAAGTGCACTGAGTACCGAGCAAACGATGAGAAGTGGGACAATATTTTCTGGTCAAAATGTTTTGAGAACCGAATTTTCGAGGTGGTTCACAACCAAGGTATCACTGTGTATATATGTAACCCCACTGGGGGGGAAGGAGCTAGAGCTGGTGCAGGAGCTAGATATAGTTGGGCTCACTTCCAAGCACAGTGTGGGCTGTGGAACCAGACATCTTCATAGGGAATGGACTCTCTCCTTTTCAGGAGTTGTACAGGGTGAGAGATGCCGAGCAGGTGTGGGGATACTCACAAGCCCCCTGTTGGTGTTTGTACAGTTGGAGTTTGTCCCAGTAACAAGAAGGTCACCTCAATGCAGAGGGGAAAAATTTGACTTTGTGTTATGTGTACATATGCGACCCTGTCGAGCTACCCAGCCCCCGCCACAAAGGTGCCGACGTCCACCTAAGGCTCACCCAGGGCTGCTCTGGTCATCTATCACCTTTGGTCCGCCCAGTGATTTTGACTGTCCTGCAGTTCCTGAAGGTCCGCCCCAGCTCATCTCTTGCGTCCCCCCCAGTTCGATGGATTCTCCACTCCCGTGCCAGTCACCTGAACCTCCTAGTATTTTTGAGGTCAGGAAAGGTTCTCAGCGGGTTGTAGATTATGTGGATGAGTTCCATCGGCTGGCCATAGAGACGGGCCTGGATGACTGGATGTTAATAGAGGCTTTTGAGCTTGGCCTCAGGAGGGAGGTCAGGGACAAGTTGTTTGCCCTGGAACCACCTCCCTCTCTAGTCCAGTTATACGATCTGGCCATCCAGGTTGACACCCACCTCATTCCCAAATCCAGGGTCATGGCTGGGTCGCCCCGTAGTTTGACACCTTTCGATCAGGCTGATCTTATTTAACCTAAGCCACCTGCATCCTGTACGGACCTTGAAGGTCCACCCAGCCCACCTCCTACATCTCTCCCAGCACTATGGAGTATCAACCCCCAGCCCTGCCTTACAAGCCATCTGGCATTTTAGAGGCTAGATAGGTCTCGAGGCGAGTAGCCGAGTATGTGGGTGAATTCCATCTCCTGGTTTTGTGACCAGTCGGTTATGGCCATTTTTGAACAGAATCTCAGTGAGGATGTTAGGGACAAGTTGTTCTTTCTGGAACCCAATTCCTCACTGGCCAATCTGTACGATCAGTCTAATTCTGAGGGCCAGGGAGAGGGCTGGTTCCACCAACATATCAACACTGGATTCTGAGACAGTCCTCTCTTCCCGACCCTCCTGCGCCCTCTGTGGACCTTTTTGATCTTCCCACCACTGCGGTGGCTTCTTCAACTTCCTTGGTTGGTGCAATTCAGACTGATCCTGAGCTACTTGACGTATTAAAGCAGCTCTCATCTATTGCTGCAGCCATTAAAGAAGTGCGCTACCTGAGCTCACCGTGCCCATTAGCGCCGTACCTGAGCACATAAGCCCCGTATTTTAGAAGCTAGCACCGCCCAGCTCCATACCTGAGCTCGCTGCGCCCATTAGCGCCATACCTGAGCACGTAAGCTCAGTATCTGAGCAGCTAGCACTGTCTAGCTCTGTACCTGAGCTCGCCGCGCCCATTAGCGCTGTACCTGAGCATGTAAGCTCCGTACTTGAGCAGCAAGCGCCGCCCAGCTCCGTATTTGAGCTTGCCACACCCATTAGCACCGTACCTGAGCAATTTGTGCACAGGTCGCTAGCTCCGACCCCTGCACCACGGTCATTCAGACTGATCCCTCCACCATGGTCGTTGTTGCCGACCCCCGCGCTGCGGTTATTTAGACCAATCCCTATGCCGTGGTCACCATTGTTGACCTCAGTGCTAAGGTCCTTGGTGTCCGTTTACCTGGCTAGACGCCTTGCGCTGACCTTTTTCATTTGCTTGGCCAGGTCTGGCCCAGTCCTCGGGTTGCCAGTGCGAGCTCCTCCTTTGAGCCGCCCGCGCCGGGTTCTGCTCTTGGGCTGCTCATGGCTAGGCCTGAGTGTAAGCCGTTCAGACTGAGTCCTGGTTTGGACTTGGAGTACCCTGCCCTCCCATTTAGCCCCCTGTTGAAGACCACTCCTGCCTACCTGAGCCTCCCTGTTTGGCAGATGCTCAGCATGTCCGACAGGCTAGAGGGGGTGTTGGATCCGCTTAGGGGCATCGGGACACCGCCCCTTGGGGGGTACTGTTAGAGCTCGTACCCTTTAACCGATGCTAGGGGGCAGCGTCGGCTAGGTTACTATCCTGCGACCCTGACAGTAAATGCGATCATGAACGTGCATCTGCATGGTCACGTTAATATGCAGCACCTGTGATCTCAGGTATTTAAGACCTGCTCCTGCGCTTGGCAGTGTCGCTGCATGACCAGTGTTGGCTGTCTATACGCTCCGGCGGTTCACAATAGACGATATTGTTTCTGGCCCGGTCAGGTTTTAGCGGTAGACTGGTTCTGCTTAGGGAATCGGCCACGTAGGGATTCTGAAGGCCCGAGGTAAGGTAGGGTGGTTAGTGTAGGGACTAAGATTTCCTCTTGCTTCTTCCCCTTTCCTTCCCTTTTAGCGATTCCTAGAATGTGATCGCTTCCTGTTACTCGCCCTGTGGCGCCGCGCACTGTACTGCACCTGCCCACCCACGCGAGTAACGTCTTTTCTTTTGTTTGAGGCTGGAGACGTGCTCCGGCACGCTGCGTCTTCCAGTTTCACTCGGCGCGCTTCTCTCATGCTTGCCCTCTCCATTCAGCACCTTTTAAATGCGCTTTCATTCCGTGCTGCCTTGCTGGTGTGCACGCCCTGCCCCTCCACACGTTCATAGGACACTGAGCGCTGGGTTATGTCATCCTCAGCATTACATGCTGTGTTAAGCATCCTAGCCAGTGCTTCAGCGTCTCATGTTTCATTCCCGGTTGCCCTACCATCGTGATCCACTTAACTGATCACGTGGAGGACATTCTTTATTTCATTTTACACACACCTTCTGTCAGAGCTAGCTGCATATTGAGTCCTAAACCCACTAATAATTAATTATTAGTTTAACCGGATCATCAGGGCTTAAAAATAAAGTGACCCTTAACAATCGATGAGAGAAATTCTCACATGTTCTGGAGGAGGTAGGGGACATGGAATCTGAATGGACCCTGTTCAAGACCAAAATTGTGGAAGCGGCTGCTTACAGCTGTGGTCAAAAGGTTATTGGTGTCTGTTACAGTTTCAACCCTAGAACCCGGTGGTGGACACCAGAGGTGAGGAAATCTGTCAAGCAGAAGGAGGAGGTTTTTCATGCCAAAGAGGTCATAGCTTTGGCAGTTGCTGAAGCTACATCTAGGGCATGGGAGGAGTTTGGAGTTCAACACACACCAGGCGGCACTATGACAAAGTTTTGGTCTGTTGGCAACGCAGGAAGCAGGGTGATCAAAACATTGTTGTTGTGAGACAGAGTCAGCCAAAAATGCATTTCACAGGCCTTGCTGTGATTAGCGAGTCTCCAAACTAGTGTTTTGGCAATTACAATTTGGCCCTCAGGTGTCATGTCAAATATGAGAACCGACTGTTTGCATACTGTCTAATATATCCCAAACTTAGGGAAATGTGAGGTTGTAACAAAATAATCAATGTTATCCTTTATCAATCTGAGTCATAATGTTGTGGCTTTTTCATACATAGTGCCTGTATATATTTGGATGATTCAGGCATGGGGTAGAGAAGGTGTAATTCATCATCAGTAAATGAATCTATATACCTACATCAATCAATCAATCAATCAATCAATCTATTACCTATCTGTCTGTCTGTCTATATAACATTAACCTATTGCTTCCTATATTGGGTCTTCTTCAAACCTGGTCACCCTTTAAAAAAATCTTTCTCATATTTACTGAATGCTTCTCTCACTAGTTCTGTCTCTGACACAGATGCTCACATTGCACACTGCTGAAACAGCCTGCTGCCTGTTTCCCTTCAAGCAGGAGATGAGGAGTAGAAGAGACTGACAGACAGAGAGACAGAGAGAGAGAGAGAGAGAGAGAGAGAGAGAGAGAGAGAGAGAGAGAGAGAGAGAAGCCATAAGATATTCAGAACATTTAATCAACTAGGAGGTCTTCCACACAACGGATTACACCCCCTTCACCTTCCCTTCTCTTCCCGTACCTTCCTTTTTTCTCCCTCTCTCCTCTCTAAGGCACTGCATGCTCTAATGTTACTATCTGTGACAAGCTTGGCACATCAGCTACATACGTCAGTGCACACACATATGGAGGATGCAATAAGAATACACACACACACACACACACACACACACACACACACAGCAAAGGCTATTACAGGCGAGTTACACATAGACGCCCACTCACATACACATGCATGCCCACACACATGCACACACGCATGAACACACACACACTCACGCGCACACGCACACACAATAAGGCACATGCAATGGATTCAATGGAATACCAATACAGACCAACGGCAGAGCGATCGCTGCACACCAGACAGGCACTTTTTGTAGGTATGACAACAAGGGCTTTGCAGGAACTATCTCTCCCACCTTGATGTTTCTCTTCTTGTTCTAAAAGGCTTTTTTCTGTCCTCTCACAACCCCTCCTCTTCCTTTTTTCGGGGTTGCTGTTGCTACTGTCAGCAGAAGAATATTCTCATCTCCTTTTTATAGGATTATAGAAGCTGTACCTGTGTTTCTCCATTACTATTCTACCACAGAACCTCAGTGTCTGGATTTCAGCAGGGTGTAGCTGAGAAGGACATCAGTCAGAAAGGAGGTGAGTGTGTCTCAGTTGCTCTTTTTAGCCACCATTTACACACATGAGGAGAATCTCAGGAGCAATACAGGTATATGTGCAACTACAGTGAATAGGATGTAATTCAGTGTTCAGTGCTCACATACAATACATGTGAAAATATATACAAATGTATAGTCTTAAATTTCATGGTATGGTATATTAGTGAATTATTAACTCATTACCATGTAATAATCTACAGATTAGATTTGAAAATGAGATGTTATTAATTATAGAAAAAGAAAACCAATAACACATCCACATAGAAAGTGTGTGTATGCATGCCTGTGTAATTCTGTGTTAGCCTGTCTTTGTGTGGGAAGAAGGCAGAACGTGAGTAGGAAATTAGACAGTGCATGTGATGTTGAAAGAAGAATATAATGAGAGAGGGTGAGAGAGAGAGAGAGAGAGAGAGAGAGAGGGAGAGAGAGAGAGAGAGAGAGAGTTGAGTCAGACTAGTGGGAATGCTGTTATAGTGTTGCTGAGCATGTGAGGGTGATGGCGTATATTTTAAAATGGTACTTAAAATGGAAGCCCACAACAACCCCCCCCCCCCACACACACATACAGGAACACTTTGGATGTCTACTGTACAAAGTGAAATTAATTCTGTTTGAGCATTGCATATAGCATTTGTTGTGTTGAGTAGTATCGTGTCTTTTGTATCTCGTTTTTTTTTTTTACATTTCTGCATAAACAATAAGTGTGTCCTTTGTTTGGAGGGTACTTTTAATAATTGATGTCAAAGGCATGCTTTTGTTACTAGCGTGTCTTTGTTATGTTCTTGGCTCCATTACCTTTTTTGTAATGTCTGTAAACTATGTCTCTCTCTCTCTCTCTCTCTCTCTCTCTCTCTCTCTCTCTCTCTCTCTCCCTCTCTCTCTCTATGTATATATAAATACACACACACACACACACACACACACACACACACACACACACACACACAGGGTAATATGGTGTGTACAGTGTGGTATGTAAGTATAAGTGGGGTATACTACGTATTTAGTCAGCCTCTGATTGTGCAAGTTCTCCTACTTAGAAAGATGAGAGAGGTCTGTAATTTTCATCATAGCTACACTTCAACTGTGAGAGACGAAATGAGGAAAAAAAATCCAGGAAATCACATTGTAGTCATTGTGTCACTTTAATTGTAATTATGGTGGAAAATAAGTATTTGGTCAACTCAATAC
The DNA here is from genome assembly GCA_025084515.1 of Ancistrus triradiatus. Classification (NCBI taxonomy): domain Eukaryota; kingdom Metazoa; phylum Chordata; class Actinopteri; order Siluriformes; family Loricariidae; genus Ancistrus; species Ancistrus triradiatus. Next base: position 17,390 of record JAJAGP010000199.1, on the reverse strand, counting down.
TTTGTAACATAACCTTTGTTGGTAATGACAGAGGTCAAACATTTCCTGTAAGTCTTCACCAGGTTTGCACACACTGTAGCTGGTATTTTGGCCCATTCCTCCATGCAGATCTCCTCTAGAGCAGTGATGTTTTGGTTCAACACGGACTTTCAACTCCCTCCACGAATTTTCTATGGGGTTGAGGTCTGGAGACTGGCTAGGCCACTCCAGGACCTTGAAATGCTTTTTACGGAGACACTCCTTTGTTGCCCGAGCGGTGTGTTTGGGATCATTGTCATGCTGGAAGACCCAGCCATGGTTCCATCTTCAATGCTCTCACTGATGGCTTAAAATCTCATGATACATGGCCCCGTTCATTCTTCCCTTAACATTGATCAGTCGTCCTGTCCCATTTGCAGAAAAACAGTCCCAAAGCATGATGTTTCCACCCCCATGCTTCACAGTAGGTATGGTGTTCTTGGAATTCAACTCAGCATTCTTCTTCCTCCAAATACGACGAGTTGAGTTTTTACCAAAAAGTTCTATTTTAGTTTCATCTGACCTCATGATATTCTCCCAATCCTCTTCTGAATCATCCATATGCTCTCTGGCAAAACTTCAGACAGGCCTGGACATGTACTGGCTTAAGCACGGGGACACGCCTGGCACTGCAGGATCTGAGTCCCTCTCGGCGTAGTGTTACTGATGGTAGCCTTTGTTACTTTGGTCCCAGCTCTCTGCAGGTCATTCATCAGATCCCTCCATGTAGTTCTGGGATTTTTGCTCACCGTTCTCATAATTATTTTGACCCCATGGGATGAGATCTTGCGTGCAACCCCAGATCGAGGGAGATTATCAATGGTCTTGTATGTCTTCCATTTTTCAGTTGATTTTTTTCACACCAACCTGCTTGCCTATTGTAGATTCGCACTTCCCAGCCTGCTGCAGGTCTACAGTTTGGAGTCTGACTGTTTGAGGCTGTGGATAGGTGTCTGCTATACAGATAACGAGGTCAAACAGATGCCATTAATACAGGAAACGAGTGAAGGACAGAAGAACTTCTTAAAGAAGAAGTTACAGGTCTGTGAGAGCCAGAAAACTTGCTTGTTTGTGGGTGACCAAATACTTGTTTTCCACCATGATTTACATTTAAATTCTTAAAAAAATCCTACAATGTGATTTCCTGGACTTTTTTTCCCCTCATTTTGTCTCTCATAGTTGAAGTGTACCTATGATGAAAATTACAGGCCTCTCTCTTTCTAAGTAGGAGAACTGTCACGCCCCACCAAAGAACCCTATGTTTTGGTTTATCGAGCTGTGCCGTGAGCTGCGTTGCCCACGGCATTATGGACCGCCTCGTCATTTATATGGACCTATCCGGAAGCCCCACTGCAATCGGACTCGTTATTGAACTCACCTGTGGGGCTTCCTTTATAAGCGTATTAAGCGAGACACACTTCACGGTTTATTCTGTCTGCTTCAGGCTTTACTTGTGTGCATGTCTCCCAAGCTTGTCCGCGATCGTCCGGTTCCTTCGTTCGTCCTTAGTCAGGTATTGCTTCTTTAGTTACTTCCTCGTCTATGCTTGTTTGCATACCTGTTTTCCGGCTTCAGCTCAGTTTATGTTTGCACCCGTTTTTGCTTCCTGCCTGTTTTCGTTCCGGGCCCGTTTTCCGGCTTCGGCCTAGTTTGTGTTTACACTCGTTTTCAGTTTACAGCTGTTTTGGTTTTGTACCTGTTTTGCGGCATCGCCCGTGTTTTGGTTTTCGCACCCATTTTCGGTTCGCGCCCGTTTTTGTTCCACACCCGTATTACGGCACGGTGTGTTTTCAGTTAGCTGTGTTTATCTTGTTTGTATATCCCACTAATAAATTTCCCGTTTTACTAAAACCTGCGTGCGTCTCGCCCATCTGTTCCGCTCCAGCGTTAGAGAATAAACCGCCACCATGGAGACGGCGGTTTCTAGTGTGGTTCCGGATCTGCCAGCCCAGTTTAGTGGAGATCCGGACCAATGCCTGCAGTTTGTGTCCCAATGCACAGAATTTTTTGTTTGTCCCCGTCCAGTTCTGCCCTCGCCCAGGTATCACTGATTGTGTTTTGCCTCTCCGGTAGGGCTCTACAATTTGCAGCCACATTTGACCCTCCTCCTGCTGAGGCCCCATCTGACTCCCTGGCCCTACAGTCAGTCACTACCTCAGCAACTGAACCCACACGCACAGTCACTTTTAGTGACCTTCCACGGCTGATACACCAGTTGTTGGACCCTCCACTTGCCTGTGTCCGGATGAGGTCAGTCTTGTCCGTGGGTTTAGTGTCTAAACAGGTTAGCTCGGTATCTGAGCAGGTCGTGCCTGTCAGCTCCGAACATGAGCAAGTTAGCTCCGTCCCTGAGCAATTAGCACCCCCTAGCCCAGTACCTGAGCATGTCGCGCCTGTCAGCTCTAAACCTGAGCAAGTAAGCCTTGGTACAGAGCAAGTGGGGCCCCCTAGCTCCACTCCTGAGTCGGTTAGTTCTGTGTTTGACCTGTCCGTTTTGCCTGGTCCCTTTTCTGCACACGTCATGCTTCCTAACCCCGTAGAAACTCCGTTAGCTTCGGGTAGCTCCAATGCTGAGAACGCAGTGATTGTTAGTTCCGTATCTGAACCTGTCACGCAATCTAGCCCTGTTCCAGAGGTGGAGGTTGGTGTTTCTGACCTTGCTAGCTCAGTTGTTGAGCCAACAGCATCTCGTTGTGGTGTTTCTGAACATGCTAGCTCCGTAAATGAGCCGATAGCATCAAAAGTCTGTGTTTCTGAACTCGCTAGCTCAGTTATTGTACCGTATTGTACCGTATGTTTTTGAACATGTTGGCTTTGTTTATGAGCCGAGTGCATCCGGTAGTTCGGTTACAGAACCTGTTAATCCCGTAACTAAGTTGCCAGCGCGGGAAGACGTTGTGTGTGCGCATGTTGACTCCTCTGTGGACCACATTGGTCATGTCTCTGACTCGTTAGCCACGCCATGGACATAAGCGCCCACTCCCACGCCGCGGACATTCGTACCGACTCCCATGCCACGGACATTCGTGCCAACTCCCATGCCACAGACATTCGCGCCCACTCCCGTGCCATGGACATTATCGTCGGTTCTCGTGTCAGTGAGGAGGTCCGCTCCAGAGCCAGCGCCGAGATTGTCTGTTCTAGGACTTGTGCCAGCAGCAAAAGTGACTGTCCTCACTCAAGTACCTGTGCATGAGGCCGTGTGCTCCAGAGAGGCCCTGCCAGAGGCCGTGTGCTCCAGAGAGGCCCGCCAGGAGGCCGTCTGTTTTTGAGAGGCCCGCCAGGAGGCCGTCTGTTTCCAAGAGGCCCGCCAGGAGGCCGTCGGTTTCCAAGAGGCCCGCCAGGAGGTCGTCTGTTTCCGAGAGGCCCGCCAGGAGGATGTCTGTTTCCGAGAGGCCCGCCAGGAGGACGTCTGTTTCCGAGAGGCCCGCCAGGAGGGCGTCTGTTTCCGAGAGTCCCGTCAGGAGGATGCCTGTTTCCGAGAGGCCCGCCAAGAGGCCGTCTGTTTAAGTGAGGTTGATATAGGCACAGCTTTATTTTCATTTTTTTTAATTCAGTCCCTTTCCAAAAAGTGGCCCCAAGTGTCTAAATGTGTGTATGAGTCTGTGAATGTATGTGCAGAAAGTGAATGAAGTGAATCTATTCTATATATATATAAGTGTTCATTCCATATTAATGTTCATTCCATATATATCAATATGCAAGTCCCATTTATATGTGGAATGAAGATTGATATATATTGAATGAAAACTGATATATGTGGAATTAACATTGATAATATATTGAATGAACGTTTATATACTTTGAATAAACTTTAACATGTTCAATATACATATATGTATATATATATATATGTAATATATATATATATATATACACACACACACACACACACACACACACACACACACACACAAAAGCATTATTGCCAAACGTATTCACTCACCCATACAAATAATTGAATTCAGGTGTTCTAATCACTTTCATGGCCACAGGTGTATAAAATCAAGCACCTGGGGATGCAGACTGCTTCTACAAACAGTTGTGAAAGAATGGGTTGCTCCCAGGAGCTCAGTGAGCATGGTACCGTGATAGGATACCACTTGTGCAGTCGTGACATTTCCTCGCTACTAAATATTCCACAGTCAACTGTCAGTGGTATTATAACAAAGTGGAAGCAATTGGGAATGACAGCAACTCAGCTATAGGCCATGTAAAATGACAGAGAGGGGTCAGCAGATGCTGGGGCCCAAAGGGCACAGAGGTTGCCAATTCCGCAGCGTCAATCACTACAGACCTCCAAACTTCAGATTAGCTCAAGAACAATGCGTAGAGAGCTTCATGGAATGGGTTGCCATGTCCGAGCTGCTGCATCCAAGCTCTACATCACCAAGCACAATGCAAAGCGTCAGATGCAGTGCTGTAAAGCACGCCATCACTGGACTGGAGAGCAGTGTAGACATGTTCTCTGGAGTGACAAATCATACTTCCCCATCTGGCAATCTGATGGACGAGTCTGGGTTTGGCGGTTGCTAGGAAAATGATACTTGTCTGACTGTATTGTGTTTGACTTTGCAAGTGTAAAGTTTGGTGGAGGGGGATGGTTTATGGGGTTGTCTTTCAGGAGATGGGCTCGGCCCCTTAGTTCCAGTGAAGGGAACTCTTAATGCTTTAGCATGCCAAGAGATTTAGGACAATTTCATGCTCCCAACTTTGTGGGAACAGTTTGGGGATGGCCCCATCCTGTTCCGACATGACTGCCTCCAGTGCACAATGCAAGGTCCATAAAGACATTGATGAGTGAGTTTGGTGTGGAAGAACTTGAGTGGCCTTGAGAGTGCTGACCTCAACCCGAGAGAACACCTTTAGGATGAATTAGAGCAGAGACTGCAAGCCAGGTCTTCTCGTCCAACATCAGTGTCTGACAGAAGTTATTAACTTCATAAGGAGAAACAAATGCATCATAAACATTAATGTTTCAGATTACTCAAGTTTTTGTTGCTGATATTTAGCTAGATTTTAAAATTGTAATATATTGTAAAGTTGCATTAGCTCTGTTTGTAAAGAGAAGGTGTTGCCTGAAGCACTCAAACAATATGCCTGCTTCAAAATATCCACTATGTTACCACTGGAGCTATGCTTTGTAGCTGATTTTACTGACTTATTAGTCTAACTTGTTTTAGCTAGGCCTCTCTTTAAGTAAAGCCTCTCTTCTTTCATTATTAAATGCTTATTTGTCTTATCTCAACATCTACCTTCCTTTTTCCATACCCTCATTTTCATCTTATACCTTCCCTTTTTATCCCATATTCTCAATCTCACAAGCTAGAATTTTAGTAATTTTGCTTTGGACATAAAATGCTTGTTTTATTGATTTACTGGCAACCATTAGCAACCTCCTTCATGGAGTGATACCTACATTTAAAGCTATTTTTATTCTATTGACATTGATATACTGTGTATGTATATATTATGCAAAATATAACATAAAATGATATTGAAGACTGGAAGTCTCTGGGTGTTCAAGTCAGATTATTCATGATTGGTTATCCAAATGGAGTGGGGTAAAGAATAAGAAGATTGCTCTTCTGTAGCTGGCCACGTTCTCAAAGTTCTGCCTTTATGCATCTCCACAATAACTTCCTATTCTGTTGCAACCAGGAAAATGTAATTCACCTTTCCATAAGCATTTTTTGGTATCCATCTATGATTATAAACACACAACAACACATCATACATATTGCCATATATAATACAGTCTAATGCAAAAGTTTACACAACCCTGATCAGATTCTAAATGAAAGAGGTTAATATATACATAATATACACCAAGGTCTGGGATACAGGCAGTATGCAAAGAGCTGGTTGTCGTTGTTGACATGTTGGATGCACAAGAAATGGGAAAATATATGGACAAACTATGAACCCTCAACAGTGTGTTGGGGTTCCAAGACTCATGGTGTTAGGAGGTGGGATCAGAGGTCCCACCAATAAATGAGAATGGAACCCAAATGCAGACCAGCAGACGTACAACAACATAAGAATAACAATATATATTTATTGAGAGAATTAAACTGTGAAGAAAATAAACTTAGTAGTTGTCAGAGGAAAAGTTGTCAAACCCAGGAAGTAGGTTGCGATGATATGCTCAATGGGACATAGGAGAAGTGCGGCTGTAGCTTTAGGCTTGCTTCCAGGGAAGTAGTCCGGACCGAAAATCAGCGGTGGAGACCCAACTAGCAGGCTGGGAGAAGGACAGCGCAATCCGGATGCTGGAAAGAAGGAAACTGGCTGCGAGTACCACGTATACAAAAAAACCCAATAGAGATTAATGAGAGGTATGTATGTAGCGCGCTAGCGCTAAATGCTAACAGGTAGCATATATAAGGTTATAGAGACAGCCGAAGTACCAGCTTAAGCTAAGCTAATAAGCTAGAGCTAGCGTAGCCAGGAATTGTGTTAGATGTTGGGATAATCTAGCGAGTTCTGGAAGATCGGATGGTGAATTTATGCAGCAACAGTGACTGAGGGTAATGACGAGCAGCTGTGGAGAGCAGGAGGTGTGAAGAAGTTGGAGTGGCAGCCGACTGATCTCTGAGAAAGCAAGCACAACACACACACACACACACACACACACATATGCCGCACTGGGGAAAACGTAAACAGTGCACAAGGGACCGTGTGAAAATAGCGAAAAACGGGGAAAGGCAGCAGCGACCCAGAGTGAACCCTAACAGTACCTCACCCAACGATCAACTTCAGACGATCACCGGGGTCTGTTAGGATTGGTCATGTTGATATCGCAAATACGAGATTTGTTGTAAATGGTGGAGCACAAAACCCAACGGTCCTCTGGATCCTGGATCCTCTGGACCCTCCCAATTGACCAGATACTGCACCCTGCGACCCCACCGACAGACGTCCAGGAGGCGGGAAACTGTGAAAACCGTCAATGACCCGGGTGAGTGGCGAGTTCAGCCGGAGGTCTAAGGTCCGAGGAGTTAACCGGTTTAACCTGTGAGACATGAAAAGCGGAGTGAATACACATGTGGTTAGGCAAGTTGAGTCGAATGGAAGAGGAATTGACTACCTTAGTAATAGGTAGAGGTCCAATGTAGCGAGGGGCCAACTTCCTGGACTCTATGTTAAGCGGTATGTTGCGTGCCAAGAGCCAGAGCATTTGGCTAGGATTGAAGGTGGGGCTGGGCCTCCGGTGGCAGTTGGCTGAGCGCTGTGCAGCGCCATCCATGAGCCTTTAATGGGTGCTGACCTGCCGACTTCCTACAGTGGCGAGGGTGATGAGTGACAGAGGGTACCTTATCGTCGGTCTCCAGGTCGGGGATGAGAGGAGGTGAATACCCCAGAGAGGCCTCAAAGGGAGAGAGGCCCATGGCGGCATTCGGCAAGGCATTGTGTGTGTATTCCACTCATGCCAGCTGAGAGCGCCACTTGGTGGGGTCCTTGGAAGTGAGGCAGTGGAGAGTACCCTCAATGTCCTGGTTCACCTGCTCGGCCTGTCCATTGGACTGTGGGTGAAAACCAGACGATAGACTGACAATGGTCCTTAGGGCCTTGCAAAAGGAATGCCATACCTGGGAACCCGGTCCGACACGATGTCCAAGGGAATACCGTGAACTTTAAACACTTGATCGAAGAGGATGTCCGTCATTTCAGAGGCAGAGGGTAGCAAGCTTCCACGCCACGAGTTCTTGGTTGCCCGTGTAGTAGTTCCTCTCAGCTGGGAAGAGGCATCTGAAGAAGAAGGCACAGGGGTGCAACTTGTTATCTGGGGCTATGCATTAGGAGAGGACAGTGCCAACTCCCATGTCTGAAGCATCCACCTCAACAATGAACTGGTGGCTAGGATCCGGCTGAGCCAGGACAGGGGCCAAAGTGAACAGCCTCTTGAGTCGGACGAACACCTTGTCAGCTTTGGGAGACCATTTGAAGAGAGCCTTGGGCGAGGTGAGCTGAGTGAGGGGTGCCACCACCTTGCTGTAGTCCCGGATAAATCGGCAGTAGAAATTACCAAAGCCCAAGGAGCATTGAAGATCCTTGTGCCCCGGGGGAATGGGCCACTCTGCGACTGTGCAGATCTTCTGAGGATCGTCCTTGATGCTGCCCCTCTGGATGACGAAGCCGAGGAAGGTTACAGTGTCAACGTCTAACTAGCACTTCTCGGCTTTGATAAATGGCTTGTTGTCCAGGAGGCGAGTGGGCACCTGTTCGTCCTCTGATCGCGAGAAGATCAGGATGTCATCAAGGTATACAAACAGGCACCGGTTGAGATAGTCCCACAGCACGTCGTTCACTAGGGCTTGGAACACTGCCAGGTGTTTGTAAGTCTGAATAGCATCAAAATGACTGAGCGAGGTGTTAAATGCCATTTTCCACTCGTCGCCATCTCTAATGCGGACCAGATGGTCAAGTTTGTTGAATATGGTAGCTCCCTGGAGCAGGTCAAACACGAATGAGTGGAAGGGGGTACCGGTTGCGCCTGGTGATACTGCTCAGGCCCTGAACGCAATGGCTGGACTGCCCACAGTAAGCACATAGCCCCTGCTTCTGGCGTGGAGGAGAGCCTGGCATGGCCCAGTTGCATCGGCTCAGGGTCCTCTAAACTGCTGGGAGCGGTAGCCAGAGGTGGTGGTAGCCCCAAAGCAGTGGGTCTGGAGCGCGAGGCTGACTCTTGCCTGGACCGAACTCAAGGCCCTCTCCACCTGCGTGCATGAATGCATTGGTCCAGGGGGATGGCCAAGTCAACCATAGCCTGTAGGTCATTGGGTTCATCACGGACCGCTAATGCGTCCTTGAGGCGTTCGGACAAACCAGACCGGAAAGCCTCACACAGTGCGGGGTCATTCCATCTGGCATTTGCGGCCAACGACCAGAACTCCATGGCGTACTCAGAGACTGACCGGGAGCCCTGCCAAAGGCCAATGAGGTGCCCCAACGCCACTTCCCCATGACTAGGGTGGTCAAACACAGCCCTGAACCGATGCAGGAAGTCAATGGAAGATCATCAAAACTCAAAGCTCCCCTGGGAGAGCGCACCCTCAGCCCACGTTAGGGCTCTACCCTGAAGGAGGCCTACAATGTACGAGACCTTGCTGGCATCAGAGACAAAGGCAGAGGAGTGCTGCGGGAACACCAAACTGTACTGCATCAAGAAACCTCGGCATTTGGAAAGGTCACCAGCATAGGGCTCCTGGTGGGTGATGGGGTTTCCATGCCCAAAGAAGGAGGATGAAGGTTCTGGTTGGCCACAGTGGAGGCAAGCAGCCCAGTTGGAGCATCCAGAGGGGCTGTGGAGACTTGAATGCCAACGGGGACGGAAGAGGTTTGGCTCCCGGCAACAAGGTTAACGTTCTGTGAAGAAGGAACAAGAAGCTGGTTAGTTTTAGATGTAAGGTTGGCTACATGACTGAGCAGGCGAATAGAGTCTAATAGAGGGCTGAGATGCTCGTGTTGCTCTAGCCAAGCCTGCTGACAGTCTAAGGCAATACCTACGGGAAGTGGGTTGGAGGTCTGCTGATCCGTGGGTTCCATGGTGGCCAGATTATTCTGTTAGGAGGTAAACGAGAAATGGAACCCAAATGCAGACCAGCAGACGTACAATGACATAAGAATAACAATAATGACAAGCAGCTGCGGAGAGCAGGAGGCATGGAGAAGCTGAAGTAGCAGCCCACCGATCTCTGACGAAGCAAGCACAACACACATACGCCACACTGGGGAAAACGTAAACACAGCGCAAGGGTCTGTGTGAAAATAGCAAAAATGGGGAAAGGCGGAGGCGACCCAGAGAGAACCCTAACACATGGATGCACTGCATTCTACATTTACAGGTACAACTGAAAATATTTTTTTAGTAAACATTTTCTTACAATTTTCATCTTTCAAATATTTTGGAAAATGTGTTGAAATATTGCAGCTTTTTATTTTCGTCATGTCATTATGTTTTTTATGGCAGGGAAGTACGAAAATATTGCAGAGTTTGCCGTCCTCTTTCCAAAGTAAGTTTAGATTATGTAATTCATATTAAAAAGCATACATGGCTGCATTATTTTACATTAATTTTAGGGCAGTCAGATGTTAATTGCATGATGAGAGCTAAATGTGAATAAAGACTTTCTTGCTTGCTCCTATTCAACTATTTGAAATATTTTTTCCCCCATAAAAACAGCACTTCACAGCCATATGATTGGATAATATAAGCTTCATTTTAAAACATTTATTACAATTTAATAATTTTTTAACATTATTTTAGGACTGCCGAGGCATCACAATTATATCAATGATAGCTTTTAAATGAATAATATTCAATTTATCAGGATGGCATCCCGCCGGTAGGGGACAGAGCCTCACATGGTTTCCTCTACAACTTTTTTAGACCCTGAGTTTCTCTCTATTCCCTGTCGGTCTTTATGATGACTGTTCTTCTGATTCACTATTTATTTACACTCAGGTTGCTCCTGTTTCTCTGCTTGTGCTTCTGTTTCCCCACTCTGCTTTCTGTGTATCTATTGCGCTTCCGGCTTTGTTTCTTTTTCTGTTACCTCTCTCATATGTTCCTACAGTATCTCTGTCTTTATTGGATGTTCTGCCTATCTGTGTTCTATTCTCCCTTCTGAGTGCAGGCATGGCAGAAAGACTGACCCCAGACAACACATAGTGAGTGACTTGTAGTACATAGCTTATGGTCAAATTTGTCAGGTGAGGAATTCATTCCCTCTGGCCTCCAGCGGGAGCTGCAGCCTGCATCTTCTGTGGCCACTCAGTATACATTCCATGCTGCAAAGGGACGCACACAGAGGAAGTGTTCCATAACCCTTCGTCTGCTGCACTCACCACTAAACCTGCATCTGCTGCATGCACCACTGCACCTGTGTTGGATGCATGGCCCACTGAGCCTGTGTCTGTGGCCTGAGCCAGTATGCCAGTTCCTTCCAGCTCCACGCATGTGCCAGCACCCACCAGCTCCATGTCTATACCAGCACCTGCTTGCTCTACACATGCAAACATCCAACAGCTTCATACTTGTGCCAGCACCTGCTAACTCTGCCTCACCTGAGACATGACTGAGATAGTATCTGCCACCACCATATGCATGGTCTCCATTTCCATCAATGGGATCCATCATGGTAGTCTTCAGAATTGCTGCCATGATCATAAACTCGTCTCACATGGTTCTCACTTCTTGAGAGAGGGCACTCAATGGCTCAGCAGCATCTGAGCTGCCTGATGCCACTTCTACAGCACCAGACTCCCCTGCCTAACACTGATATGGCGACATCTGAACCTTCTGCCAGCCTGTCTGACACTACAACAGAAGTACCTGACTAGCGCACCAAATCTACCCAACCCCATACTGGCCACTGGCACTCGGCCTGTCCCTTCTAGGACACTATTCAGAGAATCTGGGTTGGTTTTGTTTGGGCTCTGGTTGACCCGTCTGTGCAGTCTGTGCATGTCTTGTCTGTGCCATGTCTTATCTGTGTCTGTGTACCATACTCCACCTCCTGTGTGTCTCACCTCTGCTCTGCTCTTCTCCCCTCATGGATTAACATGTTGGACTGTTTCAAAGAAAAGTAACATTCCAATTGAAAACAAAAATTCAACTTAGTGATTTATTTTTATGATAAGATTAATTAATTACCTTATTTAAACTAACCTTCACATTTTGCCAATCCAATACAGTCTCTGTTTTTCCTGATGGGCACTGTGATGGCAACACCCTGAGTAAGTCAGCCCACACTCTCTATCTATCTATCACAGATTCCAACTCTTTTTAGGGGACCCATCACACATTCTCAAGCCAGCTGTGAGATATGATCCCTCCAGCAAGTTCTGGGTCTTCCCTGGGGTCTCTGTCCAGAGACACATGCCTACAATAGCCATAGCAGGAGCCAGCCAGGGGACAGTCTGATGATATTCTCAAACCAACTCACTTGTCTCCTCTTGATCCAAAGGAGCAGCTTCTGTACTCTGAAGCTACCCCAGACAAACATGAAGTGTAAGCTCAGCAACTGTGTATGTACCTACTTTCTGCCACTTGCACCTGTTACTTTATTCTTTTGATCAATGCCCAAAGCTAGTGATAATACATGATATAGGTATGTAAATTTACTAGTAAACAGTTTGAGGGCCCCGCTTTAACACCATTAGACTAGTACAAAAACTCAACCCTAACCCACTAACCCAGTCTATTTATCTATCGTTCTCTTTTCCCATCGCATCAACAAGTTACTGAGGACCCTGAATTCCTCCACTAAGTTCAGGTTTTCTTTCTTCACTTGGAGAGAGCACACATTAATTTTTTACCCATATTAAAACCAAACAAACTATTACACAATTGTCTGAATACACTTGAGTTTTTAAATGTTTTCTTTTCTTAGCACTTATTTGTCTGAAGTGACATACATTTTTCCATAGCAAAGGAGATTAAATGATCTAACATACATATCTAACAAAATATTTAATTGCAGGAAACACAGTACTTACATAATATAAGATCCATTAATAAACTATTCAGTTATGTACCCCTAATTCTAGAATGACACAGCTACTTTGGCACAAATCACAGAAACTTTTAGTGCTGGCTAGATTAGTCAGATTGCCTAGGTACCCCTGTCCACCATCAAGAGTGCCTACTATGGGCATGCAGACATTGGAACTGGGTCTTGTAACAATGGAGGAAGTTCACTTGGTCTAATGAGTCCCCTTTTTCCAGGATGCACTATGGAAAGAAGACAGACCAATAACCTTTTGAGACCTCATTACCCTCCTTGGAGCTCTGATTTTTTATGTATAAATACTGAGCACCATCTTTGAACAGGAGATATTTTTGTTTTTGTGAAATGCTCGAGTGTCTACAAATGAGGACTGAGTTAAGCAGAATGAAGTATGAGGTGTAGCAAACCCAAAACGTCAAGTCCTCATGTGGGGACACGAGGTCTCAGGAGGATAGAGAAAGTATGATTCTCTTGCCAGTGTTCTACTGGACAGCCTTGAGTCCAAGCATTTAATGTGAACATTAGTATGAAGGATCTCAGTCTGATGTCCTGGAATGAGAATTTAGATCTGCTGCAGCTCCACCTCATTACTTACAGGGCGTGTTGCTAACTTCTTGATACCACATATGCACATTTTCTCTCAACATATGTTTTATTACTATCCAGTGAAGTTTTCACTGCTACAATAAACCTTTTCATAGTTAGTATTCATTTATTATATATTAAGCAACTGAAGTACTTTTTTATTTTTAATGTCAATAGATATTAAGAGCTTGTGAACAGGTTACCATTTGCATATGCCCTTCTAGCCAAATGTACATGCATGCATATTTTCTTTTATTCATGTATATTCTGTGTTTTACATTGTATTTTTAACCAAACCACATTTAATCCCTGGCATTGTTCAACAAACACTATATGGACAAACGTAAATGGACACACCTCTTAACCAATGAGTTGTTCTAAATCAATTGAAGTGTTTCATTCAGTCCTGTTGCAAAAGGCATATAAAATGAAGTACCTAGCCATGCTGTCTCCCTTTACAAACATTTGTGAAGGAATGGGTCGTTATAAATAACTGGTAGACAATAACTAGAAGACTAGTGTAAAATAAAAAAATGTATTGTCAGTGAATGATTGTTGCAGCTTGGCAGGTAGACTACTGCTGTTTCACCCGTTCTAAACCAAAAGGGGAGGTAGTCTATCTTTTTAGTGAAAACACATACAAAGGGATGATATGTCCATCATATTTGGGAAGAATTAAACCTACAGGGCTGTTACATTTTGCAACTTTGATCATGCAGTTGTGGATTGTGAACATTCTTCCAGTTTGGTGGAGTTTGACACGGCCAACATGCAAACTTCCCTTTAGGCCAAATTATGAGGTGAAGTTGCAGCACCGCCTCACTCATGGAGTCAGTATATTAAATACTCCACTTTTTTTGGGTGATGGGTGAGCAACAACACAGTACTTTTTTTTTTTTTTTACAATGGAGCATTGTCTCAAAGCAACTTTACAATTTTAGATTATCTTCTAACATCTAGGACCAATCCCAAATTGAGCAAGCCTAGGGCAACAGTGGCAGGGAAAAACTCCCTCAACTTTATGAGGAAGAAACCTCAGGAGGACAAAGACTCAAAAAGGGACCCATCCTCCTTGGCTGGCATAGACGATAAATGTAAGAATGATAAGAATTTATCTACTGAAATAAGTCTTATAGTAATAGTTAAAATAAAAATAACATAAAATTAGACATATCAGTATTATTTAGTCCTGATACACAGAGTCACTTGAGTCCTCAGCGGGAAAGACCTTGGCAGCATGCCATCCCTGTACTGGCAGGTATCAACATTGCAATAGGAGAGAAATGTCTACTTCAAAAAATAGAGATATTATACCGTTTTATGTACCATACTACTACTGTGTGGCAAACTTAATCCTGGGCCTAATTATCTCCAACCAGTGCAAGGTGAGGAGTGATCTGTTACTTGAATTCCCTCCGGATCGTCTTTGTGCTGCTGGATTACAAACTGAATCTGAATCAAACTGAAAACTAGGGAGTAGCGTCGGTCAAACTCGATGCGATCAGTTCTTGTTTTTCACCGTGTGTGCAATTAGCAACACCTGTTGGCTGGGCTATTTAAGAGCACTTTTGAGGCCAGTCAGGTGTCGTATCCTCACACCATATTCGGCCCTCACACAGAATCACATGGAATTGTCGACTTCTTGAGACCTCACCCATCTCGCGTGTGCTAAATCGTGGTTCTTGTTTTTTTTATCCCGTTAGGGTGACTGGAAGACCTGCCTTGTAAAGAAGATAGTCCACGTAGGACTAAAAGGTCCGAGATTAACGCTAGGGTGTAGTGGCTAGCGTAGGGTCAGTTTCTTGCACATACACTCTTGTTCCCTCCTTGGTCTCACCGTCCTTCCTCGGTGGTTTTGGCTCTCCTGCTGCAGCTACGTGCACAGCCTGCAGCCTTCTTCTCTGGCTCAAAGCCATTCAGGGGCTTGTTTCACCTCGATTGGGGAAATTAGTGCTCCCCATGTAATTGCGCTGCGAAAGGACGCTGAGCTGTTAATTAATCAGCCTCATCCTTTTGATTTTGCGCCAGAATCACAGTTCCCCCTGCAATCACGTGAGAACCGTGATTTGCTTTTGCAATGCTCCACTTATGTCCTGTTGCTCTACGCAAGCGCAGACCCGTTTACACCGTTAGCGCAGCTCAGCCCCCGTGTGCTGAGCGTTCATGGCACCTGCTTTTGTTTTAGTTTTTGCTCCATTTTTCTTTTTTGTAGTTTAATTTATTTTATTTTCATTTAGTTATCTTTTTGGGTAACCATTTCCATCTGGAGCTAACTGCTAAAAATCTAAAAATCTAGAGATCAATTAATTTCCATATTCAGTTTATAGACAAATGATCTAAACCAGCCGCTAGATTGCACAGACAGGGTATTCCTAGTGCCGGTCCCAAGCCCGGATAAATTGTGAGGGTTGCGTCAGGAAGGACATCCGGTCTAAAACATTTGTCAAGTAAAGTAGACGAAGTTTGCCGAAGATGAAGAGGAGGACAGAGACAAATCAGGAGCGGCAAGAATATTTTACTGAGGGTAGCAACCCTAAATGTAGGTACGATGACAGGGAAAGGTAGAGAGCTGGTTGATATGATGCAGAGGAAAAAGGTGGATGTTTTGTGTGTGCAGGAGACAAAGTGGAAGGGTAGCAAGGCTCGATGCATTGGTGCAGGGTTTAAACTGTTCTACCATGGTGTGGATAGGCAGAGAAATGGAGTTGGTGTGGTCCTGAAGGAGGACTGTGTAAAGAATGTCGTTGAGGTGAAAAGGGTGTCAGATAGGATACTATGTTTAAATTGAGGGTGTAATTGTGAATGTTGTTAGTGGCTATGCACCAAAAGCTGGCTGTCAATTAGAGGAGAAAGAGAGATTCTGGGGGTGGTTAGATGAAGTGGTTGAGAGCATTCCCAGAGAGGAGAGACTGGTGATTGGTGCAGATTTCAATGGTCATGTTGGTGAAGGTAATAAAGGAGATGAGGAAGTGATGGGCAGGTTTGGTGTTAAGGATAGGAACCTAGAAGGACAGATGGTGGTGGATTTTGCAAAGAGGATGGAAATGGCTGTGGTTAACACATTTTCCAAAAGAAGGAGGAGCATAGGGTGACTTATAAGAGTGGAGGGAGGAGCACACAGGTAGACTACATCCTATGTAGAAGATGTTGCTTAAAAGAGATTGGTGATTGTAAGGTAGTGGGAGAGTGTAGCTAGGCAGAATCGGATGGTGGTGTGCAGGATGGCTCTTGTGGTTAGGAAGAGGAAGAGGACAAAGGCAGAGCAGAGGACCAAATGGTGGAAGTTGAGAGAGGAGGAATATTGTAAGGAGTTCAAAGAGGAGTTGAGAAAGGCTTTGGGTGATAGGAAAGAGCTCCCAGATGACTGGGTATTAGCAGCAACAGTAATTACACAGACAGGTAGAAAGGTACTGGGTGTGTCTTCTGGACAGGCAAAGGATGAAAAGGAAACCTGGTGGTGGAACGAGGAAGTGCAGGAGGTTATTCAGAGAAAGAGGTCAGCAAAGAAGAAATGGGACAGGGACAGGACTAAAGAGAGTAGGCAGGAGTACAAGGAGATGCGGCAAAAGGGCAAAGAGGAAGGTAGCAAAGGCCAAGCAGAAGGCCTATGATGAGTTCTATGAAAGGTCAGACAGTAGGGAAGGAGAGAAGGAGTTGTATCTACTGGCGAGACAGAGAGATAGAGCTGGAAAGGAAGTGCAGCATGTCAGGGTGATCAAGGATAGAAATGGAAATGTACTGACAGGTGAGGAGAAGGTGAGGGAAAGATGGAAGGAGTATTTTGACGAGTTGATGAATGTAGAAAATGAAAGGGAAAGAAGGTTGGACGGCGTAGAAATTGTGGAACAGGATGTAGCAAAGATTAGCAAGGAGGAAGTGAGGAAAGCTTTGAAAAGGATGAAGAATGGAAAGGCAGTGGGACCTGATGACATACCGGTTGAGGTATGGAAAAGTCTAGGAGAGCTGGGAGTGGTGTTTTTGACTAGATTATTCAATGGAATTCTGGTGAATGAGAAAATGCTGGAGGAATGGAGGAAAAGTTTACTTGTACCGATTTTTAAGCAGAAGGGTGATGCACAGAGGTGTGGCTCTTACAGGGGCATAAAGGTGATGAGCCACACAATGAAGATTTGGGAGAGAGTTGTGGAAGCTGGGCTCAGACAGGAGGTGACAGTGTGTGAACAACAGTATGGTTTCATGCGAAGGAAGAGCACCATGGATGCGATTTTTGCTTTGAGACTGCTGAGAGAAGTATAGAGATGATCAGAAAGA